>CM051239.1:370930166-371102666 GCA_027917425.1 Gastrophryne carolinensis
GATGTTTTTCAGCAGGGGTCAGATTATATGGTTAGGCTGCTGAGTTTATGTTATTGAGAAGGTGCTACAAATTTGTTGGTTATTCCTAATGATACCTCCCATGATGTAAAGTTGGCCTTTGGATGCCATGTGGGAATCTTTACTATATTCTTTAACCCTTTCGCTGCCAGCCTACCTGCAGCTTTTGTCACCCTCTGTTGCCAGACCATGTTTCACTATTTTGCGCTACACATGTTCAACTGTGATTTTTGAAAGGATTTCCAGGGATTTCACAGGAAAATGATATATTGTTTTTTTCAAGAGAGTCTGGGCTTCAACATGAAATCTCTTGTTTGTCATTTTTTAGGTCTATTCTCAATACTTTTTGGCGAAATATGTGCAAAAAAAAATAAAAAAAAATTTTTTTGCAATAAAAAATATAAGTTTGTCAATAAAATTTTATTGCGTGCGAAACTCTAATTTCTCCCAGTCACAGCGGTACCACATATGTATAGGTAGACACCCTTTTCTGCCCAGGAGACTCCCCCAAACTGAAACAGAGCTTTAGGAGATTTTCAGATAAAATACAACCGTGCTATGCGCTATGCGCACCTTGCAGTTTTTCCAGAAAAAAAAACCATTTACATTTAAAATACCCCCCACAAACTATTCTCTGGAAGTACACACGTCAAGCTTTCTAGGCGTACCAAGCTTGTTTATGTGGGCTTAGTTTTCTGGAAGTAATCCCTCAATGTATTCTTTGGTTGCACAAAGTTTCCCTAAAAATGAATAAAAAGGAAGAATGAAGCCACATTTTCCTAAAAAATACTATATGCAAACAAGAAAAAACAAGTAAAATCTCAAAAAGCAACATGCCCCGAACAGAACGATACCCAACATGTATAGGTACTGTCAAGGGAAGAGTTGGCAAACACCCCAAAGTAAAGCGTGCGCATAACAGTAATTTTACTTGAAAATTTCAGCTCTGCAGACAAAATGCGCACCTTGCAATTCTTCAACCAAAACAACCCTTTACATTTGGAATATCCCTGATAAACCATATATTCCCTGAAAGTACACATGTTAAGCTTTCTAAGAGTACCCAGCTTGTTGTAGTAGGCTCACCTTTATGGACGTAATACCTCAAAGAATTCTTAGGTTGCACAGGGTTTCCCTAAAAAAATGAATAAAAAAACTGAATAAATAACATGTTTTCCTAAAATATAAATAAAATAAAAAACAAGCTAAATCTGAAAGAGCAAGGTCCCCCGAGCAGAACAATACCCAACATGCATAGGTACTATTAACCCTTTTAATTGCCAGCCTACTTGAAGTTTTGTCACCCTTTGTTGACAGGTAATTTTTCCCCATTCTGCGCCATGTTTAACCGTGATTTTTGCCGGAATTTCCAGGAAAATTATAAATATATATTTTGCAGCAGAGTTTAGGCTTGAACATGAAATGTCTTGTTTGTAATTTTTCTACTGTTTTTTTTTAATATGTTTGAGTAAAAATAAATAAATAAATATTTTTTAGACAATTGTCTCCTTTATTTTAAATAAAACATTTACTTTATTAGAGAAAAACATATTGCATGTGAAAGCCCAATTTCTCCCGATTACAACGGTACCACATATGTATCGGTAGCCCCCCATTCTTGCCCAGGAGACCCCCCAAACTGAAAATAGCACTTTAGAACATTTACAAATAAAATACTACTACTATCCACACTATAAACATAAGGGGTTAATTAAAAAAAAATGACATAAGGTCCCCCCTCCCGGGGGACCCCATTTTTAGGGGAATTTTAAGGGTTAAAAACCCTTAAAAATCCCCCCAAAATTGAAGTGGGGTCCTCCTTACCCAGCATTACCAGCCCGGGACCAGCTATGGGGGCTTGTAGGAACAAAGTGGAGGGGCCAGCTTTTGTGGCCCTCCAGCCTACAAGCCCACATAGCCTATGTGGGCCCGGGCTCTTCTGCCCCCCCCCCTGGGCCTGAGCTATGGGGGCAAGTAGGAACAAAGTGGAGGGGCCAGCTTTTGTGGCCCCCCACCCTCCAGCCTACAAGCCCACATAGCCTATGTGGGCCCGGGCTCTTCTGCCCCCCCCCTGGGCTTTGGGAAGGCAGGTAATTGGGGGTGGGGGGGTTAACGGCAAGTCACCTGCTAGCGGCAGGTGACTTGCCAGACCCCAGCCTTGTGAACTGGTAAGGGTCTCATGGACCCCTTACCAGTTCACAAGGGGTTAAGTGCAAAAAAAATACACTGACACATAAGAAAAATATTTTATTATTATTTTTTTTTTAACTTTTTAATACTTACCTCCCATCCATCCCCGTGTCCCACGCTGATCAATCTGGCTTCTGCTCTCCTGCTGCAGCTGGAAGCCTTTTAAAGCTGCTAGGCGACAGAACATAAGGGGTTAATTTAAAAAAAAATGAAATGGGGCCCCCCTTACCCAGCATTACCAGCCCGGGACCAGCTATGGGTGCTTGTAGGAACAGAATGGGGGGGGCAGCTTTTGTGGCCCCCCCACCCTGCAGCCTACGAGCCCACATAGCCTGTGTGGGCCCGGGCTCTTCTGCCCCCCCCGGGCTTTGGGGAGGCAGGTAATGGGGGTGCCGGGGGTTAATGGCAACTCACCCGCTGCGGCAAGCGGGTGACTTGTCATCCCCCAGCCTTGTGAACTGGTATTAGGGGTCTCATGGACCCCTTACCAGTTCACAAGGGGTTAAATGTTAAATAAAAAGACACAGACACATAAGAAAAAAAAAAAATGATCTGCGATGACAGCTGTCACTCTGCTCGTGTGTTTGAAGGAGAGAGCCTGGGGAGGGGGGGTGATCTCGGCCCTCTCCTCCTCCCATCTGCCCTCCTCCAGGCACCCGGGCAGACTGATTCTCTGTCTCGGGTGCCGGCATTAAGAGGGCTGCTGGTGACATCACAACGATGTTGCTAACAGACCCGTTCCAGGAAGTGGGGGGAGGGCAATTTCTGCCCTCTCCTCGCCACGGAAGAGGCTGGGGGGGGCGATCGGAGGCCCCCCCCCTTCAGTGAAGAGGACACCCATCGGGAGACAGCGCGGCCTCAGGTAAGTAAATGTCATTTTTATTTACTTTTTTTTTTACAGTTAGCGAAGCAGGGGGGGGGGGGCTATTCCCCACGGGGGATCGGATGGCACCAAATTAAAGGGAAAACCCGGCCAGATCCAACGAGGGGTCAGGTGAGTATTTTTGATTTTGATTTTTTTTACTAGCATGGGGGAAAGTCAGGCACGTAGATTCTACGTGCTTGGCACTTAAGTGGAGTAGAAGCGAGCATGTAGAATCTACGTGCTTGGCACTGAAAGGGTTAAAATAAATAAATATATATATATATATATATATATATTATATATAGAGAGAGAGAGAGAGAGAGGGAGAGAGGGAGAGAAAGAGAGAAAGAGAGACAGAGCAGTTGAACTGGATTGACTAAGGCCTTTTGCCACCTTTAAATAGTATGTTGCTTTGCAGCCCTGTTTGAGACCAAAATTTTGGTTCTAAGAACTTTACAGCGAACCTTTGTTTCTTAGATAACTTTTCCACCACATTGTACACAGGTTCCCCAAGTGATCAGAGAAGCCTGTCACACTAGTAAATCATTTACACTATCTGATTTCTTTTAATGTGTTTATATTTTTAATGTCCTCCCTATAAAAACCTAATTTGTCGGCTGTGAAAATGTTCACAGCCAGGGCTTCATAAAAATCCCCCCCCCCCCATGACTAACACTACACTAACCATCAACGGGATCACAGGGCTCAGGTAAGTTGTACAGCAGCTTCCCATCAACCAGCTTTTTCAGGTTCTGGTCGAACACCAAACTCGAACATGGACTTCTTGCTGAAGTCTGTGTTTGGGTATCCAAACTTGTAAAGTTTGGTACAAACCCAAACTTTGAAGGTTCAGGTTAGCCCAACACTACTCTGTGTTGTGCAAGTTTAAATGTCCCCACTCTGCAGGTTGCTGTTGCTCTCCCCCATCATTCTCATTCAACACATTAGTTATTTTAATCACTGGGAAGCCATAACAATATATCAAGGATTCTTGGTAGCATATTTTGTATGGAAGAGTTGCGAATAAAAAAAAAGGGCCTCACCCCTGGCTAAGCTGTATATGTCAACACCTACACAAATGGCTATGTATCTAGTAGGTACAAATAAAGCAATACTATATAGTGTAATTATTATACATATATATAATCAATCTCAGTGCATATGGTGCACTAGAATTTACCTATAAACCCATGCCAATTGTGAACTTTCATGCTGATGACTGGCTGCCCTGCAGTGGCCAGTATATGTCCCCAAGTTGTGTGCCTAGTAGGAGGAAAACAGACCCCTGCCATACTGTGCTTTACATTATGATGGATGGTCAGAAAATGGACAGAAAAACAGAGTGAATAGAAAAAATGGGAGGCAGAGGAAAGATGCAGGGTAATGAGAAAAAGCTGTATGATAGAATGAAGAGACAAGTGCCTTGGGCTTATGGACGGGGGCTTTGGGAACCACAGATGTCTTACCCCTTTACAGCTGGCAGATTTCTGGGCCTCTGGAGTCCTGTTGTTGGAGTACTTATCAGCCAGGATTCCTGCCTTAGAGGCTCCTTTGGGCTTCCGCTCATGGAGATACCACTACAGGTCCTCTGACCAGTTCCAAAAAACTGTTCTGTGGCATTGAGCCTTTTCAGCTGTTGGACAATGGTGATCTCCAAACTGGTAGTCCATTGGACGACTTCCCTCTACAGGGCCCAGCTGTCGGTAGGAGGTGCATGTTGGATTTCTGGTCCCTATCCACACATCACATGTTACCCTCCCCAGAGAAAAAACACAATTATTGGTGCTCCCAGACCTGTATCCACAAGTCGGACACAACCCAACCCCCTCCCCCCCCCCCCCCCCCTCCCTGGGATGATCAGCTACATCCTATTAGGGGTTAGGCCAATTGACCAATTTTACCACTAACCATGCCACATGTATCTTAAAACCAAATATATTTTATTTTAAATATGAAAAACAATGCACATACACATTTATATTGAATTATATAACAGGACATATCTCTCATAATAGTGCCAATATATATATATATATATATATATATATATATATATATATATATATATATATATATATATATATACAGTACACTAGTTCATCCTTATTAATCTACAGGTCTTAACTGACCAATATCACATGTCAAAAATACAGGCTCACCATCTTTATATTCAAGGTTAGTCAAGACCTCCTATAAGACCACCAGCCATTTAAGAAATATAAAGGTGGTAAGGGAAATGCAGTTAGACCTCCAGCCCAATATAATACAATTCTATTTTCCTCACTATATATATATATATATAATATATAATATATATATATATATATATTAGCTTTTTTTAGGTTTTTGACCAGACGTATCTGCGCTGTAGCAGTGCCTTAATAGGTTAGATTCATGTAGAGGGATTTGTCCTTAATTTGTTATATACTGCTGGGGACAGCTTTTCTATTCACATAATTATTATGATAATTTGCCTCCTTTCATTTTGAGGTTCTATTTTAAACATAGTTTGATTTTTTTTCATGCAGTAAAATATATTGGTGCATGTGATGTACATTGTCTCCATTTTGCGCTACCCATAATGGAAATCGCACACCACTTTATTAACTTTAATGAATTTTATTATGAAAAATTACTCTGTTAATTTAACGAAAACCATTTTCAAGCAATCAACATTTCTTTTTGGCTAGCCATTTTTCTTTAATTTCCTTTAAGAACACTTTATTCCTCCTCTTTTTTTGCTTATTCTAGGCATGAATTAATAGAGATAGCAATGTTTCAACAATGAACCCTGGTGACATGCCAGTCAGCCACATTGAAATTCTACATTGTACATTACGCTCTGTAGTGCATCAGTAATCGAATTTTGTCATACTGAATAAAAAGCAAAAAAAAAGTAATTTACTTCAAAAAGAAGGCAAGGAAATATGACCACTGAACAAGTAGTGAGGTAATATAACTGTCTAGGAATGACAAAGCCACAATCAGATATCAATGACATTAATATAGCACAGTGACAGGCCTATTAGTACAGGAGACTGGCTTAGCATGCTTTGGTGCAAATCATTGTGCCCTTGATATTCAAGCAACAAAATGATAATGATTCTTGTTAGTACATGTTAAAATACACTAGTTATTAATCTGTGTACAGCAATATCAGCATATTTCAAAAACAGCGTGTCACGGCCACCTCCTCAGCCTCCTCACCTGTCCTACGCTCTCCGCGGGCTGGGCGTCTGTTGCAGCCGGCGGCGGGTCGGCGTCTCTCCTTCCCGCCCGCCGCTCGGCTGTCACGAGCAGCCGCTCGGGCGGCTTCCTTGTCAGCAGCGTCGGGAGCGGTCGCGCCGCTCTCCTATGTGGCACCAATCACCACACTCCCCCCTCAGCCTATCCAGTTAGCCCCCATCATATAAAGGTATTCACCCTGCAGTTAGTCCTTGCCCGTTATAGCGTGCTACTGGGTGCGATTTTGATAGCTTTCTCCTTGTGATTCTTGCCGTGTTTTTTAGAGATGAGCGAACTTTTGAAAAATTCGATTCGACTGATTCGCCGAATTTTCCGACAAAAATCGTTTCGACCCGAATAAATTCGCGACGAATCGCTATTAAAAACGGCTATTTCTGAGCCTCCTACAGCCTCAATAGGGTTGTAAACCATTCAGCCTTGCTGTAACACGCACAGGATGCGTGCTGGGTTAGTTAAATAATACTTTGAAGAAATATCACATGCAGATCAGAGGCATCGCTAATAGAATCGCAGAGCGGCACAATTGCAGAGAGTTGAAGTGGCATCACTATGAGGGGCAGAAGGAGCCCAAATATACACTGGAGTTGGCCTCAGGAGCCCAAAAATTGGATGAATCACACCCTGGAGTTGGCAGAAGTTGGCAGCAGCAGCAGCAAGAGCCCAAATATACACTGGAGTTGGCTTCAGGAGCCCAAAAATTGGATGAATCACACCCTGGAGTTGGCAGGAGTTGACACCAGCAGCAGCAGGAGCCCAAATATACACTGGAGTTGGCTTCAGGAGCCCAAAAATTGGATGAATCACACCCTGGAGTTGGCAGAAGTTGGCAGCAGCAGCAGCAGGAGCCCAAATATACACTGGAGTTGGCCTCAGGAGCCCAAAAATTGGATGAATCACACCCTGGAGTTGGCAGAAGTTGGCAGCAGCAGCAGCAGGAGCCCAAATATACACTGGAGTTGGCCTCAGGAGCCCAAAAATTGGATGAATCACACCCTGGAGTTGGCAGGAGTTGACAGTAGCAGCAGCAGGAGCCCAAATATACACTGGAGTTGGCCTCAGGAGCCCAAAAATTGGATGAATCACACCCTGGAGTTGGCAGAAGTTGGCAGCAGCAGCAGCAGGAGCCCAAATATACACTGGAGTTGGCTTCAGGAGCCCAAAAATTGGATGAATCACACCCTGGAGTTGGCAGGAGTTGACACCAGCAGCAGCAGGAGCCCAAATATACACTGGAGTTGGCCTCAGGAGCCCAAAAATTGGATGAATCACACCCTGGAGTTGGCAGAAGTTGGCAGCAGCAGCAGCAGGAGCCCAAATATACACTGGAGTTGGCCTCAGGAGCCCAAAAATTGGATGAATCACACCCTGGAGTTGGCAGAAGTTGGCAGCAGCAGCAGCAGGAGCCCAAATATACACTGGAGTTGGCCTCAGGAGCCCAAAAATTGGATGAATCACACCCTGGAGTTGGCAGAAGTTGGCAGCAGCAGCAGCAGGAGCCCAAATATACACTGGAGTTGGCTTCAGGAGCCCAAAAATTGGATGAATCACACCCTGGAGTTGGCAGGAGTTGACACCAGCAGCAGCAGGAGCCCAAATATACACTGGAGTTGGCTTCAGGAGCCCAAAAATTGGATGAATCACACCCTGGAGTTGGCAGAAGTTGGCAGCAGCAGCAGCAGGAGCCCAAATATACACTGGAGTTGGCCTCAGGAGCCCAAAAATTGGATGAATCACACCCTGGAGTTGGCAGAAGTTGGCAGCAGCAGCAGCAGGAGCCCAAATATACACTGGAGTTGACCTCAGGAGCCCAAAAATTGGATGAATCACACCCTGGAGTTGGCAGGAGTTGACAGTAGCAGCAGCAGGAGCCCAAATATACACTGGAGTTGGCCTCAGGAGCCCAAAAATTGGATGAATCACACCCTGGAGTTGGCAGAAGTTGGCAGCAGCAGCAGCAGGAGCCCAAATATACACTGGAGTTGGCTTCAGGAGCCCAAAAATTGGATGAATCACACCCTGGAGTTGGCAGGAGTTGACACCAGCAGCAGCAGGAGCCCAAATATACACTGGAGTTGGCTTCAGGAGCCCAAAAATTGGATGAATCACACCCTGGAGTTGGCAGAAGTTGGCAGCAGCAGCAGCAGGAGCCCAAATATACACTGGAGTTGGCCTCAGGAGCCCAAAAATTGGATGAATCACACCCTGGAGTTGGCAGAAGTTGGCAGCAGCAGCAGCAGGAGCCCAAATATACACTGGAGTTGGCCTCAGGAGCCCAAAAATTGGATGAATCACACCCTGGAGTTGGCAGAAGTTGGCAGCAGCAGCAGCAGGAGCCCAAATATACACTGGAGTTGGCTTCAGGAGCCCAAAAATTGGATGAATCACACCCTGGAGTTGGCAGGAGTTGACACCAGCAGCAGCAGGAGCCCAAATATACACTGGAGTTGGCTTCAGGAGCCCAAAAATTGGATGAATCACACCCTGGAGTTGGCAGAAGTTGGCAGCAGCAGCAGCAGGAGCCCAAATATACACTGGAGTTGGCCTCAGGAGCCCAAAAATTGGATGAATCACACCCTGGAGTTGGCAGAAGTTGGCAGCAGCAGCAGCAGGAGCCCAAATATACACTGGAGTTGGCCTCAGGAGCCCAAAAATTGGATGAATCACACCCTGGAGTTGGCAGAAGTTGGCAGCAGCAGCAGCAGGAGCCCAAATATACACTGGAGTTGGCCTCAGGAGCCCAAAAATTGGATGAATCACACCCTGGAGTTGGCAGGAGTTGACAGTAGCAGCAGCAGGAGCCCAAATATACACTGGAGTTGGCCTCAGGAGCCCAAAAATTGGATGAATCACACCCTGGAGTTGGCAGAAGTTGGCAGCAGCAGCAGCAGGAGCCCAAATATACACTGGAGTTGGCTTCAGGAGCCCAAAAATTGGATGAATCACACCCTGGAGTTGGCAGGAGTTGACACCAGCAGCAGCAGGAGCCCAAATATACACTGGAGTTGGCTTCAGGAGCCCAAAAATTGGATGAATCACACCCTGGAGTTGGCAGAAGTTGGCAGCAGCAGCAGCAGGAGCCCAAATATACACTGGAGTTGGCCTCAGGAGCCCAAAAATTGGATGAATCACACCCTGGAGTTGGCAGAAGTTGGCAGCAGCAGCAGCAGGAGCCCAAATATACACTGGAGTTGGCCTCAGGAGCCCAAAAATTGGATGAATCACACCCTGGAGTTGGCAGAAGTTGGCAGCAGCAGCAGCAGGAGCCCAAATATACACTGGAGTTGGCCTCAGGAGCCCAAAAATTGGATGAATCACACCCTGGAGTTGGCAGAAGTTGGCAGCAGCAGCAGCAGGAGCCCAAATATACACTGGAGTTGGCTTCAGGAGCCCAAAAATTGGATGAATCACACCCTGGAGTTGGCAGGAGTTGACACCAGCAGCAGCAGGAGCCCAAATATACACTGGAGTTGGCTTCAGGAGCCCAAAAATTGGATGAATCACACCCTGGAGTTGGCAGAAGTTGGCAGCAGCAGCAGCAGGAGCCCAAATATACACTGGAGTTGGCCTCAGGAGCCCAAAAATTGGATGAATCACACCCTGGAGTTGGCAGAAGTTGGCAGCAGCAGCAGCAGGAGCCCAAATATACACTGGAGTTGGCCTCAGGAGCCCAAAAATTGGATGAATCACACCCTGGAGTTGGCAGGAGTTGACAGTAGCAGCAGCAGGAGCCCAAATATACACTGGAGTTGGCCTCAGGAGCCCAAAAATTGGATGAATCACACCCTGGAGTTGGCAGAAGTTGGCAGCAGCAGCAGCAGGAGCCCAAATATACACTGGAGTTGGCTTCAGGAGCCCAAAAATTGGATGAATCACACCCTGGAGTTGGCAGGAGTTGACACCAGCAGCAGCAGGAGCCCAAATATACACTGGAGTTGGCTTCAGGAGCCCAAAAATTGGATGAATCACACCCTGGAGTTGGCAGAAGTTGGCAGCAGCAGCAGCAGGAGCCCAAATATACACTGGAGTTGGCCTCAGGAGCCCAAAAATTGGATGAATCACACCCTGGAGTTGGCAGAAGTTGGCAGCAGCAGCAGCAGGAGCCCAAATATACACTGGAGTTGGCCTCAGGAGCCCAAAAATTGGATGAATCACACCCTGGAGTTGGCAGAAGTTGGCAGCAGCAGCAGCAGGAGCCCAAATATACACTGGAGTTGGCTTCAGGAGCCCAAAAATTGGATGAATCACACCCTGGAGTTGGCAGGAGTTGACACCAGCAGCAGCAGGAGCCCAAATATACACTGGAGTTGGCTTCAGGAGCCCAAAAATTGGATGAATCACACCCTGGAGTTGGCAGAAGTTGGCAGCAGCAGCAGCAGGAGCCCAAATATACACTGGAGTTGGCCTCAGGAGCCCAAAAATTGGATGAATCACACCCTGGAGTTGGCAGAAGTTGGCAGCAGCAGCAGCAGGAGCCCAAATATACACTGGAGTTGGCCTCAGGAGCCCAAAAATTGGATGAATCACACCCTGGAGTTGGCAGAAGTTGGCAGCAGCAGCAGCAGGAGCCCAAATATACACTGGAGTTGGCCTCAGGAGCCCAAAAATTGGATGAATCACACCCTGGAGTTGGCAGGAGTTGACAGTAGCAGCAGCAGGAGCCCAAATATACACTGGAGTTGGCCTCAGGAGCCCAAAAATTGGATGAATCACACCCTGGAGTTGGCAGAAGTTGGCAGCAGCAGCAGCAGGAGCCCAAATATACACTGGAGTTGGCTTCAGGAGCCCAAAAATTGGATGAATCACACCCTGGAGTTGGCAGGAGTTGACACCAGCAGCAGCAGGAGCCCAAATATACACTGGAGTTGGCTTCAGGAGCCCAAAAATTGGATGAATCACACCCTGGAGTTGGCAGAAGTTGGCAGCAGCAGCAGCAGGAGCCCAAATATACACTGGAGTTGGCCTCAGGAGCCCAAAAATTGGATGAATCACACCCTGGAGTTGGCAGAAGTTGGCAGCAGCAGCAGCAGGAGCCCAAATATACACTGGAGTTGGCCTCAGGAGCCCAAAAATTGGATGAATCACACCCTGGAGTTGGCAGAAGTTGGCAGCAGCAGCAGCAGGAGCCCAAATATACACTGGAGTTGGCCTCAGGAGCCCAAAAATTGGATGAATCACACCCTGGAGTTGGCAGGAGTTGACAGTAGCAGCAGCAGGAGCCCAAATATACACTGGAGTTGGCCTCAGGAGCCCAAAAATTGGATGAATCACACCCTGGAGTTGGCAGAAGTTGGCAGCAGCAGCAGCAGGAGCCCAAATATACACTGGAGTTGGCCTCAGGAGCCCAAAAATTGGATGAATCACACCCTGGAGTTGGCAGGAGTTGACAGTAGCAGCAGCAGGAGCCCAAATATACACTGGAGTTGGCCTCAGGAGCCCAAAAATTGGATGAATCACACCCTGGAGTTGGCAGAAGTTGGCAGCAGCAGCAGCAGGAGCCCAAATATACACTGGAGTTGGCCTCAGGAGCCCAAAAATTGGATGAATCACACCCTGGAGTTGGCAGAAGTTGGCAGCAGCAGCAGCAGGAGCCCAAATATACACTGGAGTTGGCCTCAGGAGCCCAAAAATTGGATGAATCACACCCTGGAGTTGGCAGGAGTTGACAGTAGCAGCAGCAGGAGCCCAAATATACACTGGAGTTGGCCTCAGGAGCCCAAAAATTGGATGAATCACACCCTGGAGTTGGCAGAAGTTGGCAGCAGCAGCAGCAGGAGCCCAAATATACACTGGAGTTGGCCTCAGGAGCCCAAAAATTGGATGAATCACACCCTGGAGTTGGCAGGCGTTGACAGTAGCAGCAGCAGGAGCCCAAATATACACTGGATTTGGCTTCAGGAGCCCAAAAATTGGATGAATCACACCCTGGAGTTGGCAGGAGTTGACACCAGCAGCAGCAGGAGCCCAAATATACACTGGAGTTGGCTTCAGGAGCCCAAAAATTGGATGAATCACACCCTGGAGTTGGCAGAAGTTGGCAGCAGCAGCAGCAGGAGCCCAAATATACACTGGAGTTGGCCTCAGGAGCCCAAAAATTGGATGAATCACACCCTGGAGTTGGCAGAAGTTGGCAGCAGCAGCAGCAGGAGCCCAAATATACACTGGAGTTGGCCTCAGGAGCCCAAAAATTGGATGAATCACACCCTGGAGTTGGCAGGAGTTGACAGTAGCAGCAGCAGGAGCCCAAATATACACTGGAGTTGGCCTCAGGAGCCCAAAAATTGGATGAATCACACCCTGGAGTTGGCAGGAGTTGGCAGCAGCAGCAGCAGGAGCCCAAAAAATGGCCTAAAGACATAAATATGTTTTGCACCATTTGGAAAGTGTAAAACGTGGCACCATGCTGAATCTAGTCGCATGCATCAGGCATTGGTGGGTGGAAATCCTGGCTGATCCATCCCTGATTCATTTTGACAAAGGTGAGTCTCTCCACATTTTTAGTTGACAGACGAGTTCTCCTCGCCGTAACTATGGCCCCCGCCGCACTAAACACCCGCTCAGATGGCACGCTACTTGCCGGGCAGGACAGCTTTTCCAGGGCAAACTCTGCTAGTTGCGGCCACAAATCAAGTTTGGCTGCCCAGAAGTCCAGCGGATCCTCAAGGTGTGTTGGCATGGTCATGTCAAAGTATGACATGACCTGCTGGTTCAGGTCCTGCTCCAGGTCTTCCTGCTGCTCATGAGTAGCCTCACTATGCGGGTGTAGAAAGCTACTCATTAGCGACTGAAGACTGAGGCTGCTGCTGCTGATGGAGCTTCTGCTGCTGCTGCTGCCAACCCCCCCAGCGGCCATGGCAGTGGAAGGTGAGCGCAGAGGTCCCCTCGAGTCAGACCTGCGAGAGTATGGACCATGGCGCAGATAGGCATCGGCCAACTGCCTACGTAGAATGTCTTTGTAGTAGTTGAGTTTGTCCTCCCTCTCGGTGGGTTTAAAAAATGCCCCCATTTTGTGCCGGAAGCGAGGGTCCAATAAGGTGGACAGCCAGAAGTCATCCCGCCGACAGATGGAAACAATTCTGGGGTCACTACGCAAGCATGTGAGCATGCTTCGTGCCATTTGCGCAAGTGACTCGGATGGACTACCTGTCTCCATCTCCACTGCATACTGCCACGGTGTGCCCGGGTCCTCTGTCTCTCCTTCCTCAAAAACCTCTAGCTCCTCTGGCTGCTCCTGCTCCTCCTCTCCTGTCCGCTGACTAGATAAACCAGCCATTTCGCCAAGCCTAAACTGTGTTTCGCTGGGCAACTCCTCCTCCTCCTCTTCCTCCTCCTCCTCCTCCAGTTCAGCTCCAACGGGGTTCATGTGGCCGTAAGATGTAAACGCCATGTCTCCAGTGCCCTGACCAGCCATGGTTTCCAACATGTTTTGTAGTACATGAAGCAGTGGAATCACGTCGTTCATCCCGTAATCCTGCCGACTGACAAATAAAGTGGCTTCCTCAAAGGGCCTGAGCAAACGGCAGGTGTCACGTATGAGCTGCCACTGGTTGACATTGAAGTTACACAGGGGAGTCCCCCTATCTGCTTGGATCATCAGGAAATCCGTGATGGCTTTTCTCTGTTCATATAATCGGTCCAACATGTGAAGGGTGGAATTCCAACGGGTGGAAACATCGCAAATCAGACTATGTTGGGGGATACCATTCTGACGCTGTAGCTCAAGAAGGGTGTGTTTGGCGGTGTAGGAGTGGCTGAAGTGCATGCAAAGTTTCCGTGAAGTTGTTAGGATGTCCTGCAGATGGGGGGAACACTTCAGAAACCGCTTGACAACCAGATTGAAGACGTGAGCCATGCAGGGGGCATGGGTCAGGCTTCCTTGGCGCAGCGCAGACAAAATGTTCTTCCCATTGTCGGTAACCATGATTCCCATTTTAAGTTTTCTCGGAGTAAGCCATGTTTGGATTTCCTGATGAATACATTTAAGCAGTTCCTCCCCTGTGTGACTCCGTTCGCCAAGACAAACCATGTGAAGCACTGCGTGACACCTCCGTGCCCTGCACACATGGTAGACTGGAGGGGCACTGAGACTTGAGCCTACAGTGGAGGGTGAGGAGATGGCGGAGGATGAGGAGGCCGAGTCGCACGGTGTCACAGGCCCAATGGGCAGAGAGCGCGGAGGCTGAAGCGGCGTGACCTGTCCAAGTTGCTGCTGCAAAGGGACCACATTCACCCAGTGGGCCGTAAACGACATGTACTGCCCCTGACCGTAGTTACAGCTCCAGATGTCGGCGCTGCCATGTATTTTGCTACACACCGACAGGCTCAAGGACTGGCCCACCTTCTGTTCAACAAAAGTGTGCAGCGCTGGTACTGCCTTCTTGGCAAAGAAATGACGGCTTGGGACTCTCCACCTTGGCTCGGCACAAGCCATCAGTTCTCTGAAAGGTGCAGATTCCACCACCTGAAAAGGGAGCGACTGCAGCACCAGCAACTTGGACAGGAGCACATTCAGCTTCTGCGCCGTAGGATGAGTGGGCGCATACTGCTGTCTCTTGGACATGGCTTCGCTGATGGATTGCTGGCGGGATGCATGACTTGGAGGAGGAGGAGCAGGAGCGACAGAGGATGGGTATGACGCACAGCTGCCTTCGGCTGAGGTGCTGGAGCCTTGGCTGGCAGAAATTGGGAGCTCACTTGGTGAGGAAGCAGACTGGACCACCCCTTGGGAGCCTCGGTTCTCCCAGGTCGTTTTATGGTGACGCATCATATGTTGACGCAGGGCCGTGGTGCCAACATTTGGACCCTGGCCACGCTTCACCTTTTGCCTACATATCTTGCATGTGGCCATGTTACCCTCCTGCGGATGCCTCAGGAAAAACTGCCACACTGCCGAGTAGCTACTTTTCCCACCCCCTGGCCTCACTGATTCACTGCTGCTGTTGCCAACTCCAGGAACCCCTGCTCCACTACCTCCCGATAAGGTAGACTGCCGCACAGCAGGTGCTCTACCCCGGCCCCGGCCCCGGCCGGCTCCAGCCTTTGGAATTGTGCCCCCATGCTGACTGCTACCACCTTGCTGCCTCAGCTGCTGACTCCGGGGCAACCTGCACCCCTCTTCTCCTGATGATGACGATGAAGCCCCTTCATCACCCGGCTCCCAAGTGCGATCGGCTTCATCGTCATCATCATCATCATCACCGAGTTGTGGCTGTACGTCACTGATGTTCGTGGATTCGTCAACAGTGTCTGGCGCAGGAGCTGGAACGCTCGCAGCACCCACGACACTGTCCACATCACTATTTGTCTGCCTAGCTAAAGAAGCCACCTCCATTTCTTGGCTGGGCAGTAGCTGCTGACTGTCCTCTATCTGATGGTCCTCCTCACTAAAGAGTGGAGCTGAACCCAAAGCATAGGATACGTCGCTGGGGGAGGGAACGGCGTAGGCCAGAGGCAATGGGAGGACAGGGACTGCTCTCGGGGCATGCCAACTCAGGGTTGTGTCAGAGGAACCTACCGACCCTAGACTGGGGGTCTCAGACGTAAGTTGTGATGATGTTGTTGATGAGCGCGTCAACCAATCTACCACGGCAGATGCGTTACTGGTGGAGACCCGACCGCTAGCAGATACTGGCAGATTAGGTCTCTCAGCGTGACTCCTGCTGCTACTGGCCCCCAGTCTGATGCGAGCTCTGCCTGCGGAATCTTGGCCTCTGCCACTCCTCTTTTCACTTCCAGGCACTTGTCTGCCCGACATAGTCTAACTGGCGTGGTAGTAGGTGATATTTAAAAAAACCCCGGGCAGCGGTGGGTCTATATGAAACAGAATATAATGCACACCAAAAGTGAGCAGTAACACTCAGCCTCCAACAGGCCTGCTTAGTGTAAATAAGAGAGCTGCTTAGTGTAAATAAAGAGGGGTATGCTATGTTACAGAATGGGATGCCTCAACAGAAGTGCACCTGGCAGGCAGCAGTAAGCCTATGCCCAGCAAAAGTGTCTTATAATATAAATATAATAAGAGCAAATGCTTATATGGTCTTAAACAGAGGCTGCTTTAGTCACAGAATGGGATGCCCTGGGCAGGAATGGACCTGGCAGGGTCCAGTAGTGCTTTGGCCAGCAAAAGTGTCTTTATCAGGCTAATTTCAAATATGATAAGAGCAAATGCTTATATGGTCTTAAACAGAGGCTGCTGTAGTCACAGAATGGGATGCCCCGGGCAGGAATGGACCTGGCAGGGTCCAGTAGTGCTTTGGCCAGCAAAAGTGTCTTTATCAGGCCTAATTTCAAATATGATAAGAGCAAATGCTTATATGGTCTTAAACAGAGGCTGCTTTAGTCACAGAATGGGATGCCCTGGGCAGGAATGGACCTGGCAGGGTCCAGTAGTGCTTTGGCCAGCAAAAGTGTCTTTATCAGGCCTAATTTCAAATATGATAAGAGCAAATGCTTATATGGTCTTAAACAGAGGCTGCTTTAGTCACAGAATGGGATGCCCTGGGCAGGAATGGACCTGGCAGGGTCCAGTAGTGCTTTGGCCAGCAAAAGTGTCTTTATCAGGCCTAATTTCAAATATGATAAGAGCAAATGCTTATATGGTCTTAAACAGAGGCTGCTTTAGTCACAGAATGGGATGCCCCAACAGGAATCGACCTGGCAGGGTCCAGTAGTGCTTTGGCCAGCAAAAGTGTCTTTATCAGGCCTAATTTCAAATATGATAAGAGCAAATGCTTATATGGTCTTAAACAGAGGCTGCTTTAGTCACAGAATGGGATGCCCTGGGCAGGAATGGACCTGGCAGGGTCCAGTAGTGCTTTGGCCAGCAAAAGTGTCTTTATCAGGCCTAATTTCAAATATGATAAGAGCAAATGCTTATATGGTCTTAAACAGAGGCTGCTTTAGTCACAGAATGGGATGCCCTGGGCAGGAATGGACCTGGCAGGGTCCAGTAGTGCTTTGGCCAGCAAAAGTGTCTTTATCAGGCTAATTTCAAATATGATAAGAGCAAATGCTTATATGGTCTTAAACAGAGGCTGCTGTAGTCACAGAATGGGATGCCCTGGGCAGGAATGGACCTGGCAGGGTCCAGTAGTGCTTTGGCCAGCAAAAGTGTCTTTATCAGGCCTAATTTCAAATATGATAAGAGCAAATGCTTATATGGTCTTAAACAGAGGCTGCTTTAGTCACAGAATGGGATGCCCTGGGCAGGAATGGACCTGGCAGGGTCCAGTAGTGCTTTGGCCAGCAAAAGTGTCTTTATCAGGCTAATTTCAAATATGATAAGAGCAAATGCTTATATGGTCTTAAACAGAGGCTGCTGTAGTCACAGAATGGGATGCCCCGGGCAGGAATGGACCTGGCAGGGTCCAGTAGTGCTTTGGCCAGCAAAAGTGTCTTTATCAGGCCTAATTTCAAATATGATAAGAGCAAATGCTTATATGGTCTTAAACAGAGGCTGCTTTAGTCACAGAATGGGATGCCCCAACAGGAATCGACCTGGCAGGGTCCAGTAGTGCTTTGGCCAGCAAAAGTGTCTTTATCAGGCCTAATTTCAAATATGATAAGAGCAAATGCTTATATGGTCTTAAACAGAGGCTGCTGTAGTCACAGAATGGGATGCCCCGGGCAGGAATGGACCTGGCAGGGTCCAGTAGTGCTTTGGCCAGCAAAAGTGTCTTTATCAGGCCTAATTTCAAATATGATAAGAGCAAATGCTTATATGGTCTTAAACAGAGGCTGCTTTAGTCACAGAATGGGATGCCCTGGGCAGGAATGGACCTGGCAGGGTCCAGTAGTGCTTTGGCCAGCAAAAGTGTCTTTATCAGGCCTAATTTCAAATATGATAAGAGCAAATGCTTATATGGTCTTAAACAGAGGCTGCTTTAGTCACAGAATGGGATGCCCCAACAGGAATCGACCTGGCAGGGTCCAGTAGTGCTTTGGCCAGCAAAAGTGTCTTTATCAGGCCTAATTTCAAATATGATAAGAGCAAATGCTTATATGGTCTTAAACAGAGGCTGCTGTAGTCACAGAATGGGATGCCCTGGGCAGGAATGGACCTGGCAGGGTCCAGTAGTGCTTTGGCCAGCAAAAGTGTCTTTATCAGGCCTAATTTCAAATATGATAAGAGCAAATGCTTATATGGTCTTAAACAGAGGCTGCTTTAGTCACAGAATGGGATGCCCCAACAGGAATCGACCTGGCAGGGTCCAGTAGTGCTTTGGAAAGCAAAAGTGTCTTTATCAGGCCTAATTTCAAATATGATAAGAGCAAATGCTTATATGGTCTTAAACAGAGGCTGCTGTAGTCACAGAATGGGATGCCCTGGGCAGGAATGGACCTGGCAGGGTCCAGTAGTGCTTTGGCCAGCAAAAGTGTCTTTATCAGGCCTAATTTCAAATATGATAAGAGCAAATGCTTATATGGTCTTAAACAGAGGCTGCTGTAGTCACAGAATGGGATGCCCCGGGCAGGAATGGACCTGGCAGGGTCCAGTAGTGCTTTGGCCAGCAAAAGTGTCTTTATCAGGCCTAATTTCAAATATGATAAGAGCAAATGCTTATATGGTCTTAAACAGAGGCTGCTGTAGTCACAGAATGGGATGCCCTGGGCAGGAATGGACCTGGCAGGGTCCAGTAGTGCTTTGGCCAGCAAAAGTGTCTTTATCAGGCCTAATTTCAAATATGATAAGAGCAAATGCTTATATGGTCTTAAACAGAGGCTGCTTTAGTCACAGAATGGGATGCCCTGGGCAGGAATGGACCTGGCAGGGTCCAGTAGTGCTTTGGCCAGCAAAAGTGTCTTTATCAGGCTAATTTCAAATATGATAAGAGCAAATGCTTATATGGTCTTAAACAGAGGCTGCTGTAGTCACAGAATGGGATGCCCCGGGCAGGAATGGACCTGGCAGGGTCCAGTAGTGCTTTGGCCAGCAAAAGTGTCTTTATCAGGCCTAATTTCAAATATGATAAGAGCAAATGCTTATATGGTCTTAAACAGAGGCTGCTTTAGTCACAGAATGGGATGCCCTGGGCAGGAATGGACCTGGCAGGGTCCAGTAGTGCTTTGGCCAGCAAAAGTGTCTTTATCAGGCTAATTTCAAATATGATAAGAGCAAATGCTTATATGGTCTTAAACAGAGGCTGCTGTAGTCACAGAATGGGATGCCCTGGGCAGGAATGGACCTGGCAGGGTCCAGTAGTGCTTTGGCCAGCAAAAGTGTCTTTATCAGGCCTAATTTCAAATATGATAAGAGCAAATGCTTATATGGTCTTAAACAGAGGCTGCTTTAGTCACAGAATGGGATGCCCTGGGCAGGAATGGACCTGGCAGGGTCCAGTAGTGCTTTGGCCAGCAAAAGTGTCTTTATCAGGCTAATTTCAAATATGATAAGAGCAAATGCTTATATGGTCTTAAACAGAGGCTGCTTTAGTCACAGAATGGGATGCCCTGGGCAGGAATGGACCTGGCAGGGTCCAGTAGTGCTTTGGCCAGCAAAAGTGTCTTTATCAGGCCTAATTTCAAATATGATAAGAGCAAATGCTTATATGGTCTTAAACAGAGGCTGCTTTAGTCACAGAATGGGATGCCCCAACAGGAATCGACCTGGCAGGGTCCAGTAGTGCTTTGGCCAGCAAAAGTGTCTTTATCAGGCCTAATTTCAAATATGATAAGAGCAAATGCTTATATGGTCTTAAACAGAGGCTGCTGTAGTCACAGAATGGGATGCCCTGGGCAGGAATGGACCTGGCAGGGTCCAGTAGTGCTTTGGCCAGCAAAAGTGTCTTTATCAGGCCTAATTTCAAATATGATAAGAGCAAATGCTTATATGGTCTTAAACAGAGGCTGCTGTAGTCACAGAATGGGATGCCCCGGGCAGGAATGGACCTGGCAGGGTCCAGTAGTGCTTTGGCCAGCAAAAGTGTCTTTATCAGGCCTAATTTCAAATATGATAAGAGCAAATGCTTATATGGTCTTAAACAGAGGCTGCTTTAGTCACAGAATGGGATGCCCTGGGCAGGAATGGACCTGGCAGGGTCCAGTAGTGCTTTGGCCAGCAAAAGTGTCTTTATCAGGCTAATTTCAAATATGATAAGAGCAAATGCTTATATGGTCTTAAACAGAGGCTGCTGTAGTCACAGAATGGGATGCCCTGGGCAGGAATGGACCTGGCAGGGTCCAGTAGTGCTTTGGCCAGCAAAAGTGTCTTTATCAGGCCTAATTTCAAATATGATAAGAGCAAATGCTTATATGGTCTTAAACAGAGGCTGCTGTAGTCACAGAATGGGATGCCCCGGGCAGGAATGGACCTGGCAGGGTCCAGTAGTGCTTTGGCCAGCAAAAGTGTCTTTATCAGGCCTAATTTCAAATATGATAAGAGCAAATGCTTATATGGTCTTAAACAGAGGCTGCTTTAGTCACAGAATGGGATGCCCTGGGCAGGAATGGACCTGGCAGGGTCCAGTAGTGCTTTGGCCAGCAAAAGTGTCTTTATCAGGCTAATTTCAAATATGATAAGAGCAAATGCTTATATGGTCTTAAACAGAGGCTGCTGTAGTCACAGAATGGGATGCCCCGGGCAGGAATGGACCTGGCAGGGTCCAGTAGTGCTTTGGCCAGCAAAAGTGTCTTTATCAGGCCTAATTTCAAATATGATAAGAGCAAATGCTGATATGGTCTTAAACAGAGGCTGCTTTAGTCACAGAATGGGATGCCCTGGGCAGGAATGGACCTGGCAGGGTCCAGTAGTGCTTTGGCCAGCAAAAGTGTCTTTATCAGGCTAATTTCAAATATGATAAGATCAAATGCTTATATGGTCTTAAACAGAGGCTGCTGTAGTCACAGAATGGGATGCCCCAACAGGAATCGACCTGGCAGGGTCCAGTAGTGCTTTGGCCAGCAAAAGTGTCTTTATCAGGCCTAATTTCAAATATGATAAGAGCAAATGCTTATATGGTCTTAAACAGAGGCTGCTTTAGTCACAGAATGGGATGCCCTGGGCAGGAATGGACCTGGCAGGGTCCAGTAGTGCTTTGGCCAGCAAAAGTGTCTTTATCAGGCCTAATTTCAAATATGATAAGAGCAAATGCTTATATGGTCTTAAACAGAGGCTGCTTTAGTCACAGAATGGGATGCCCCAACAGGAATCGACCTGGCAGGGTCCAGTAGTGCTTTGGAAAGCAAAAGTGTCTTTATCAGGCCTAATTTCAAATATGATAAGAGCAAATGCTTATATGGTCTTAAACAGAGGCTGCTGTAGTCACAGAATGGGATGCCCTGGGCAGGAATGGACCTGGCAGGGTCCAGTAGTGCTTTGGCCAGCAAAAGTGTCTTTATCAGGCCTAATTTCAAATATGATAAGAGCAAATGCTTATATGGTCTTAAACAGAGGCTGCTGTAGTCACAGAATGGGATGCCCTGGGCAGGAATGGACCTGGCAGGGTCCAGTAGTGCTTTGGCCAGCAAAAGTGTCTTTATCAGGCCTAATTTCAAATATGATAAGAGCAAATGCTTATATGGTCTTAAACAGAGGCTGCTTTAGTCACAGAATGGGATGCCCTGGGCAGGAATGGACCTGGCAGGGTCCAGTAGTGCTTTGGCCAGCAAAAGTGTCTTTATCAGGCTAATTTCAAATATGATAAGAGCAAATGCTTATATGGTCTTAAACAGAGGCTGCTTTAGTCACAGAATGGGATGCCCTGGGCAGGAATGGACCTGGCAGGGTCCAGTAGTGCTTTGGCCAGCAAAAGTGTCTTTATCAGGCTAATTTCAAATATGATAAGAGCAAATGCTTATATGGTCTTAAACAGAGGCTGCTGTAGTCACAGAATGGGATGCCCCGGGCAGGAATGGACCTGGCAGGGTCCAGTAGTGCTTTGGCCAGCAAAAGTGTCTTTATCAGGCCTAATTTCAAATATGATAAGAGCAAATGCTTATATGGTCTTAAACAGAGGCTGCTTTAGTCACAGAATGGGATGCCCTGGGCAGGAATGGACCTGGCAGGGTCCAGTAGTGCTTTGGCCAGCAAAAGTGTCTTTATCAGGCTAATTTCAAATATGATAAGAGCAAATGCTTATATGGTCTTAAACAGAGGCTGCTGTAGTCACAGAATGGGATGCCCTGGGCAGGAATGGACCTGGCAGGGTCCAGTAGTGCTTTGGCCAGCAAAAGTGTCTTTATCAGGCCTAATTTCAAATATGATAAGAGCAAATGCTTATATGGTCTTAAACAGAGGCTGCTTTAGTCACAGAATGGGATGCCTCACAGCAGACTTAAGATCAGTTCAGTATATATGCACAGTTAGTTACTATAAGCAGCCTGAAAACGCTAACAAAGGCTGGATGAAAAAAAAAAAATCTCCCTGTCAGCCAGCTCCGTTTTTCCTACCTTTCCCTGGCTTTCTGTCTATCTCCTGTCTGTCTCCTGCCTGTCTCCTGCCTGTCCCTGTCTGTCCCTGTCTCCAGCCTGTCTAACTGCCTCAGCTACACAGCGTTCTGTCTGTCTGTCACGAATGCAATAGAGAAATGAGGAAAAGCAAGATGGCCGCCGTTAAATACCGCTGTGTGACGTCACCGGGCTTGCTGGCTGCTGATAGGCTGCATGTGACTGCCCCAGCTTGCACTGGCGCGGGATACATGTCCAGACATGTCCCGTCCGCCATCTTAGAATGCCTGTAAATGTAAATGAATGGATGTTAAAGGAAAACTTCGAGTGATCGAATCGCGGGGAAATTCGGATTCGATCCGAATCGAATTTTTCCTGAAATTCGGATCGAATCCGGGTTCGTCCGGATCGATTCGCTCATCCCTAGTGTTTTTGACCATCCCTGATTGCCGCCTGGACCGACCTTGCTTGCTCTTTGACCACGATTCTGCCTGCTCCTCTGTACCGCGAACTTCTGACCTCCGGTTGTGACCCTTGGCTTGCCCTGACTACTCTTCCGTCTAACCCTTCTGTACCGTGCCTCCTCGGATTGACCACCCGTGTATGACCCCTGTCCGTTTATTGCTACTCAGTCTAGTCCCTGGTTCATCTGCCTTCCCCTGCATAAGTCAGCATCCTTTGTGCTAACAAGACCTGGGGGCAACCGTGTCCGGTGAGGGGTGTCTAGCGTCCCGGCAAACGGGGGCTTACTATAGGCGAAGAAAGCAGCGGAGATTGGGGGTTGCTGATTTATTGGAAGGTGGGTGTCCCACGGGACCTGACATTATAACGGGCCCAAAAAAGAAAATACCTTTCTAGATGGAAGAACTGATACAACAGGTTCAAGCTATGGCCACTGCCATCAACCAGCTGGCTCAGCGAGTGGCAACCCAGGAGAGTCGTCAGATTCCTGCGCCAGTGGATCCTAGCCCAGCCATCGAGCCCAAGATTCCTCTCCCGGAAAAATTTCTCGGGGATCGGGCGAAGTTTTCTAACTTCAAGAACTCTTGTGAGCTCTACTTCCGCCTTTGACCCCACGCGTCTGGATCAGAAGCGCAACGTGTTGGCCTGGTCATTTCACTTCTCCAGGGCGACCCACAGACCTGGGCGTTTGGTTTAGCTCCGACTGATGAAGCTCTACAGTCGGTCTCCTCATTCTTCTCGGCTATGGAACTCCTATATGCTGACCCAGATCGGGCTGCAACAGCGGATTCTAAATTACGGAACCTGAGACAGGCCAAACGCTCTGCGGAGGAGTACAGCGCAGATAGGCTATAGATTCCAAATGGAACGATCCAGCTTTATGTAGCCAATTTAGGATTGGACTCTCTGAGAACATCAAAGACACCCTGGTGAATTATCCTTTGCCTAAGAGCCTGGACGAATACATGCAGCTGGCCATTAGGGTGGATCGACATCTCCGAGAGAGACGCCAGGAAAGAGGCAAGGACCAACCTTGGGGATCCACACGCTAAGAGCCAAGCTTTAAGGGGGCAGCCGTTTCCTCTCCTTCCTTGTCACCTGAGGAACCGATGCAGCTTGGAGTAACCCATCTCTCTCAGGCAGAGAAGCTTCGACGCAGATCCCAAGGCCTCTGCCTCTATTGTGGAAATCCAGGTCATTTTGCCAAGACCTGCCCAAACAAGGCTCCGGTGGCGGGAAACTTCAATGCCTAGATCCTGCTGAGGGACTTCATCTAGGCGGTGAGGTATCGTTCCCTCCTGATAATCGAGTACTCCTACCCGTTACACTCTCTCTTGGGGTCCTTCCAGGACTATTGCCTCCGCCTTCGTTGATAGTGGAGCGGCTGGCAATTTCCTGGATAGATCACTAGCCATCACTCTTGGAATTCCGTTAATTCCTTTAGAAAATTCCCTTCGGGTCCTGGCGGTCAATAATAAGCCCATTGAGGGGGGGGGGGTGGTCTCCTACAAGACTCCTTGGGTAAATTTAGTCGTAGGATCTGCCCACTCAGAAGAAATAGAGTTTCTGGTTATTGAAAGTCCCGTATCCCCTATTGTTTTGGGATTTCCCTGGTTAAAGGCCCATAACCCAGTGATAGATTGGAGGTCTGGGGATCTGGTGAAATGGAGTCCTTCATGTCAAATTCATTGTTTCTCCATATCTCTTAGATCCACACCTATCATCCTTGATGGCTTACCTCCAGTCTACGCAGATTGGGCAGACGTATTTTCGGAAAAATCCGCTGATATTCTTCCACCCCATAGGGCCTATGACTGTCCTATTGAGTTACTCCCAGGTACTATGCCCCCTAGAGGGAAACTATATAATCTCACAAGGTCTGAAGAGCAGGCTATGAAAGATTATATTACCGAGAACCTCCAGAAGGGATTTATCCGTCCATCTACCTCTCCTGCCGGTGCTGGGTTCTTCTTCGTCGAGAAGAAGGACGGCGGCTTAGGCCCCTGTATAGACTATCGAGGGTTAAATAAGGTTACTGTAAAGAATAGATATCCCCTACCATTAATCAATGACCTTTTTAATCAGGTCTCTGGGGCTCAGGTCTTCTCCAAGTTAGACCTTCGAGGGGCATATAACCTTATTCGCATACGTCAGGGGGATGAATGGAAGACAGCCTTCAAAGTAAAGGATGGGCATTATGAATATTTAGTGATGCCATTCGGGTTATGTAATGCTCCTGCAGTGTTCCAAGATTTTGTCAATGACATATTTCGTGATTTTCTAGGTCAATTTCTCGTGGTCTATTTGGATGACATACTGATTTTTTCCCGCTCCCTGGTGGAGCACCGTAAACATGTCAAAGCGGTGTTGCAGAGATTGCGGGAAAATCGTCTGTATGCAAAAATCTCCAAATGTGTATTTGAAGTGTCTGAAATTCCGTTCCTAGGATTTATTATCTCCAAGCGTGGGTTGGTGATGGATCCCTCCAAAGTTTCTGCTATAATGGAGTGGGAACAACCTAGAACCCTAAAGGCGCTTCAGAGATTTTTAGGATTTGCGAATTTTTACAGACAATTTATAAAGGGTTTCTCGTCCATTGTGAGTCCTTTAACAGATCTCACTCGTAAGGGCGCTTTTGTTGAGGAGTGGCCTCCCTCAGCTAAAAACGCCTTTCAAGTGTTAAAAGAAACTTTCACCTCCGCTCCCATTTTGATACATCCTAATACCCGGCTTCCATTCTTGTTGGAGGTTGACGCCTCGGAACTGGGAGTAGGAGCTGTTCTCTTTCAGTATGCGGGTAGTCCTGAGAAACTACATCCTTGTGCATCCTTCTCTCGTAAATTTTCACCCGCCGAACGCAATTACGATGTTGGGAATAGGGAACTATTGGGTATTAAACTGGCCTTTGAAGAATGGCGTCACTGGCTAGAAGGTTCCCTACACCCTATCACCGTATATACTGATCACAAGAATCTAGAGTATTTAGAGTCCGCCAAGAGACTCAACTCCCGTCAGGCGCGCTGGGCACTCTTCTTTTCTCGATTTAATTTTATTATCACCTATAAGCCGGGGAAGAAGAATGCCAAAGCAGATGCCCTATCCCGTAATTTCGGGGATTGTAAGGACCAGAGCGGTCCCCCTGAATCGATTTTGCCTTTAGGTTGTGTTGTGGCCACTCTTCTCCCTGACTTGTCTAGCTCGTTAATGCCATTTCAGGTTGATCCCCCTCCTGGTAAACCCTCTGATTGTTTATTTGTCCCACCTCACTTACGTCTTGCCGTTTTACAGGAACTTCATGATGCCAAGTCTGCCGGTCACTTAGGCGTTCGGAAGACCTTGGCTATCGCCAAACGTCATGTCTGGTGGCCCACCATCCGACGCGATACTTCCGCCTTTGTCGAAGCATGTCCAGTATGTGCTCGGAGTAAGACCACTCATGGGTCTCCTGCAGGATTATTAGTTCCTTTAGAAATCCCCACTGAACCATGGTCGCACATATCCATGGATTTTATTGTTGATCTTCCTCCGTCGCAGGGGAATTCTGTAATTTGGGTGGTGGTGGACCGCTTCAGTAAAATGGCACACTTTATTCCATTGATAAAACTTCCGTCGGCACCGGATTTAGTACAATTATTCATTAAACATGTTTTTTGCCTCCATGGTCTACCGCGGAATATTGTTTCAGATCGAGGAGTTCAGTTTGTATCCCGTTTTTGGAAAGCTTTCTGCAATCGTTTAGGTATTAAAGTGTCGCTCTCTACCGCCTATCACCCTCAGTCTAACGGACAGACTGAACGGGTAAATCAATGTTTAGAACAATATCTACGCTGTTTCGTGTCCGATCGCCAAGAACAATGGGCGGAATTCATCGAATTTGCGGAATTCGCCTTTAACAATGCGCCTAGTGAATCTACTAGGTTTTCGCCTTTCTTTTGTAATTACGGTAGAAATCCTAAGGCATCATCCTTCTCTGGTCCTTCCTCCAACTTGCCGGCCTTGGAGGAATGGCTACGAGAAAGGACCAAAGTGTGGTCTGAGATACAGACTAACTTAAAGAAAGCCTCTAAAACTTATAAAGTCTTTGCGGACCGACATAGGTCACTAGAACCACCATTTCGGGTGGGTGATTGGGTCTGGGTCTCTACAAGAAATATTGCCCTTCGGCAACCCTCGTCTAAGCTAGGGCCTAAATTTATCGGTCCTTTTCCTATTATTGATAAACTAAGCGACGTTACCTTTAAAGTCAAGTTACCTTCATCCATGAGAATTCCGTCGACTTTTCATGTTTCTTTGTTAAAATCTGCCAAAAATATTCAGGTGTCGTCTCCTCCTCCGATCATAGTGGGAGACGAGCCTGAATATGAAATTAATAGAATACTCGACGCTCGGGTGCTTCAAAACTCTTTACAGTATTTAATAGATTGGAAGGGTTTTGGTCCTGAGGAAAGGTGTTGGGTACCGGCCAAGGATGTCCATGCCAAAACCCTTATTAATAGGTTTCATCGTGAGAATCCGGATAAGCCTGGTAAGGGTCCAGAGGCCCCTCGTGAAGGGGGGGGTAGTGTCATGGCCACCTCCTCAGCCTCCTCACCTGTCCTACGCTCTCCGCGGGCTGGGCGTCTGTTGCAGCCGGCGGCGGGTCGGCGTCACGAGCAGCCGCTCGGACGGCTTCCTTGTCAGCAGCGCCGGGAGCGGTCCCGGCGCGTTACATCGTACGCGCGCGCGCGTCTGGTCTCCAGTTATGCCCTCCGGCGGCGCTGCACACAGCGCGTCCGCCGGAGGTGATCTGTGTGGGCCAATGAGCCCTTTCTGTTAGATGGGCCTATGAGCCCAATAGTACTGGGTCCGCCTTCCTGTTCAAACTGGGCAATCAGCCCAGAGATCCTATGTGGCACCAATCACCACACTCCCCCCTCAGCCTATCCAGTTAGCCCCCATCATATAAAGGTATTCACCCTGCAGTTAGTCCTTGCCCGTTATAGCGTGCTACTGGGTGCGATTTTGATAGCTTTCTCCTTGTGATTCTTGCCGTGTTTTTGACCATCCCTGATTGCCGCCTGGACCGACCTTGCTTGCTCTTTGACCACGATTCTGCCTGCTCCTCTGTACCGCGAACTTCTGACCTCCCGTTGTGACCCTTGGCTTGCCCTGACTACTCTTCCGTCTAACCCTTCTGTACCGTGCCTCCTCGGATTGACCACCCGTGTATGACCCCTGTCCGTTTATTGCTAGTCAGTCTAGTCCCTGGTTCATCTGCCTTCCCCTGCATAAGTCAGCATCCTTTGTGCGAACAAGACCTGGGGGCAACCGTGTCCGGTGAGGCGTGTCTAGCGTCCCGGCAAACGGGGGCTTACTATAGGCGAAGAAAGCAGCGGAGATTGGGGGTTGCTGATTTATTGGAAGGTGGGTGTCCCACGGGACCTGACACAGCGTAAGATCTACAAGGTAATGAAATCTTGAGAGCAGAGTAACACACACTAGTAGCAGGAAATGCTAGAAACTATGAGAGTATATGATATATATAGATATATATATTTTCCTTTCAAGATTGTGATGGTGGGGATGTACTGTTACGGCAGAGAAACTCGGGTCGTCCTTCTGAGGCTGACAGCCAGGCCAAGCCAGGTTGGCTAAAGTTTGGAACAAGCAGTGTAAGTGCACAGGGCATAGGCAAGACAGAAGCCAGGGCGAGCACAAACGGATAATATACAATAAACAAGCCAGAAGTTAGGGTGAACAACAAAGATTCATAAATAATAAATGTTGGATAAACAAGCCAAGTTTGTAAGCAAGTGATCAGTCCATGTGAAAGAAAAATAGTCCAAAGAGTCCAAAGTAAAGGTCACCACTGAGAAAGCAGACACAAGAAGAATCAAGAGGTAGCGGTCAACCTAGGTAGGAGAGAATCACGTCAAATCAGGGCTAAAAATTATTAATACCTGAAGTGCCTCTGCTTGGCTTGGATGCTGTTCAGTCAACTTATTTACATTCAGTGCCCAGATGAATAGCTACTGTACCTGTAACCTTATATTTTAAACTATCCAGGAGGATGATATGCTAAATAGTAATATTTTGCTCTGAGTGGTTTTTTTTTACTTATCATAGAAAAATGGCCCAATGATAAAAATCAATATGAATATGCTGAATGGCAGGATGAGGGGTCACTTATACACCCTGCATCTGGATATATCCAGCCAGGTGAGTTGCTCTCTTTTAATGAAAGAAAGAGGAAATCGGGGTGGGGGCAGGTTCTGTACTGAACAAACAACACATATACAATAACTTCAGTTCCCAAAATGTTCGATATAGAACCGCACATGAAATCCTAGCCCCCCCCAACCTTTAAGGCAGGCATTTGGATAGTAACCAGTGATATGCAAACCTGGCTCTGGTACTGTTAGACATAGAGGCTAATTCATTACTAGCGGCAGGTACCGGTAGATGAGCGTCTGTAGTGAGGTGCTCAGAGCGACCGCTAGTAGTCGCTGTGATCGACTATCGGGCGTTGTTACCGAACGCCTCAGTCACTGGCTGGCATTTATGAATTTGATGTGTGAGTCGCTATAACACTAGTAAAGGGCTTGATGGGAGCGACTGGTCAGTCTGAGCGACTCAAACCATATTCATCAAAAAAACAGCCTCACACCGCGCCGACGCTCAAAATTGGGTCGCTGTAGCCCAGAGCACCAGAAGCTGTGTAATTAAAGTACGTTTTTGAACACATATCCACTAGGAAACACATGGAATTACATTGTTATTACATTGTGACATTAATACTTTAATACTAGACCTGTAATGGCAATTCTGCATAAAAATATAACAAAATCAAAAAAGTTTTCAAAAATGACTTTTAATAGGCCACACAATGATTCAATTATAAAAAAAAAAAAAAATAATTAAAAGAAAACCCTGTTTAAAGAGAAGAAAAGTACAGTTCATTGAAATGTATGGGAGAGCGACAGGTAGCTACATATACTCTGAGCCATCTGTGATGATGAATCAGACTCTACATGGCGCTGTTAGAGTCGCTCACCGGAATCACTTTGATAAATGTGGTATTGCGTACAGCGCCCGGCGTTCACCACTCGCTACCTGGCGCTACTTGCTGCTGCCAGTAGCTACCTGGAGTTATGGCTTGATGAATAACCCCCATAGTGGTTGGAAACCAGGCTTGTAGGACTTGACGGGGACATGATCAAATGTGGCAATGGTCGGTAACAGGGCTTGGCACTTGGACATGGTCAGATGTAGCAACAACAAGGCCAGGCGCATGGCATGGACATGAACAGAGCCAGACATTGCTGGGCAAAAGTGACGCACCCTGCTGTACCAATCAAAGAGCAGTGTGACAGAAGCAAAAATGTAAAAAAAACAGTATCATATTTCTATAAAGTAGGTTGTTCTGAAGTGTATTATACTAAGACGGGTGTCATTTTAAGTTCAACTCAATTGTCCTCAATTTTGAGTACTAGTTTGTATGTGCATAAGGGGTAAACAGGATTGTGCAGGTTCTCATTGAGGGCTTTCAGCCTGCACCAATTAGTGCTAATGCACATGCATGATTGCGCTAGACTATTGTGCTTGTTCAAAATCATTTTGTTGAAATGTCCCATTATGCTTGAGTCTAAATATGAATTATTCGGTGGGCAAGTTATGTGTTTCTATGACTATGTTATTCACAAAATGACATTATCTGCTGTTTATTGGATAGGCACACTTCCAGAAACTCCACAGACATATTGGTTGATCTGCACCATGTTTTATACTCCAATTATGAGAAAAAAGTTTCAACTAAATGTTTTAAGTTATTCAGGCTAGATGCAGGAAGGACATTACTTGGTGATCCACCTCTAAAACCAGGTGTAAGGATTGTGCAGTGAGGTAGAGAACCTCCTAAAAACAACTCCAATGAGACTGTTACGTTCTACAATACCTGCTGCTTATATCATAGAAACATACTGAGTACCGCATAATAGTTACTATCATACAGCCTCCAGCCATGCATTATCATTTGAGCACTGGGCCTTTATACAAGACCAAAACTAAGAAACAACCTTCAATGTTATTTGTTAGTGCTCAACAGATAGAGAACTGAGGCTTTTATCTACATATGAAGGGAGGCAGGGGATGGGGGCAAAAATTGGACCCTTTTATTCACCAGGGGATTCACCCTGTCCACAGGGTTCAAAGTAATACTTTTTGCTGCTAGGTAAAGTACCATTTCTGCATTAACACGCCATAAAAATACTTTTTTTCAGGAAGCACAGCAACAAAAATTGTTTGCTGTTCTGTTTTTCTCACTTTCACGGCCCTACATTAAAGGCAACATCAGATATCTCCACTTATTCCCAATACAGCCACACACTAGCAGCAGAGTGACAACAATGTCTAGAAAGAGACACCTCGACAAATTGGCTAAATGATTTTTTTGCAAGATTATGAATCCATCTCCTTACACTGCTAAAAATCATTAAAGAGCACACACATTGCGATAATAAGCGTCTCTGCCAACACATAAAGACATAGTTGTATTGATATCTTTTGTTCCCTGTACTTGGCAGCCCAGCTTATCAGTGATTCATTCAAATCGCTTTTTACTGCTTCTTTGACAAGAAGAAAAGAACGGAACAGAATATGAAGCTCTCCGGTATGGAATATGAATATTTATGAAAGGACCACATCCTAGGAAATCTAACAGTTTTTTTCCCAAAATAGCACCCTTGAAGTACTGTATGGATGAATGGCTCAGTTCAAAAATTGCAGTCTTGCTACATTCAGTACCTAACTAGCATTTGTACATCAATACCTCTATACATATGCTTTCCAATGCCTTCATGCACATAGTCAGACTCACTTCAAGAAATGTATCACCTAAGGCCTATGTGAACTGAAGACTCTGCAGTCAGTGTAATTATCAGTATACTTACTATGTGACACATTCTTCAATTTGAAACCTAATTTTAAAGGGACATTCAAGGCAATGGCAATAATAAGGCAGCAATGAGCTCACCTCTCCTCCATTTCCTTTAGATGCTTTAGAAGGCCTCCAAAATGTGCCCCTATTTATAATTCCAATCTGCCATGACCCCACACAAATGTGGTCCCCTAGCTATCCAAGTGTGAAAGCCACTGATGGACAAAGGCAGTCATATGACCTAATTTGGAGTGTGGTCGATGGAAAATGGAAAGAAAAGGAGTGGCACTTTTGGAGACGTGCTACAGCATCTACATCGTGCTGCAGGAAATGAAGGAGAGGCACACGTGAGCAGCTTATTGCTGCCTTATTATTGCTATTGTACTTTTACTACCATAACATTTTTAATGTTAGGTGCTTGCCCTTATTTTCAAGCAGAATTGATTCTCACATTGTTTACCTGTATTTTACATATACAAACTTTACAAACATTAAATGTATAAAAGATCCTCTCAAACCAAATATTTTCTAAAAGTACAGGGACTATATAAATATTCCATAAACCCACTGATGTATTTACAAGTAAACAACCATAATATATCTGCTCTCTATATACATATTCTAATCGGGAAGGGAGGGAGAGAAAAACTCCAGCCAAAAAGACCCCCACTCCTTGGTATTTTGATTTGGGATGGCCATCCACAACCATTAAAGGTACACCAAAAACCAAACAAGAATGCTCATCCAGCTCCTTCTATGGGATGGTGAGCAGGGCAATCGCCCTGGGCACCAAGGCCATTGAGGGGCGCATTTATCCCACCCATGCTGTTTTCTGTAGCTGAGTTGGGGCCCCTGTTAGTGGTGCAGACCATAGAAAAGGTCCCTCATCCCCTCCATATTGGGCTTAGCCCTGGGAACGGGTCACTGTGAGGAGGGAAGAATGTTTCCTTCCCGCACTGAGCATTCTTTTGCCCAGAAACTCCCCTGTCATTAACTTTAAGATACAAAAAAGATACAAAACAAAAACACCATATACACATTTTAAAATAAATAGCAAACACTGCTCTCAATCACCCACAATCAAGCCAGTATCATAGAGTTACCCCTTCCAGCATGTATTTCGGGTCTATCACATAATCACTTTTTTTAATTGTATGTGAAACTCATACAGACTGCAATATTAAAAAAAAAAAAGGAGTACATTAAAAATAATTGGTTAGTGTTTGAGGGTGATTGATTGGGATCAGTGTTTCAGATCCTATGGATTAACATATTTATCAGTCATGTAGTTAGTAGTGCGTTGGTTCACTGTGTATTGTAGCCTTTTCATATAGAATATTTTATTAAAATAAAATATACATGAATGAAAACAGAGCCCATAGCATGTGAGCCACAAGAAGGTAAGAACATGGTGGTAAATGTAGAGCTTGATTGCAATGTCTTGTCCTAGGGCCAGTGTAGGGTTTGTGTGCTTTTTGACAGTGCAGCAACATCCCACCGTGCACAAATGAAGAATCATTGCACCCATTCCATCTGTAAAACAAAAGCTGCTCATTGAAAGCGTGTTGCCCTCTACTTTCTCTTCAACAAATTTGCATTATTCTCGTGAAACTTGCTTTCTGGGATTCTGTGCCTAACCTGGAGCTATCAGTTCAAACAATAAAATGATTTAGCAGCAGGCGACAGGTCTTTTTACTGCAATTTGAAAAAGCTTCTCTGTTTTCCATAATTACATTTCTGTAGTGGACATTCCTTCAAGGGAAGCCGCCTGTTTGTTTTTAAGGGTTGAGGTGCAGCTACTTTTTAGTATTATTCTTATTCTTGGAATGGCCCCAGTACAGCTAATACCTTGGCCAGATCCAGAAACGCTCAATAGGAGGCATTTACCTACAGGCTACAGAGGAAAATAATTTAAAGCTGTTCTAAATTGTTTAATTCCACAGTAGCCAAGAGTGGCTCTAGCCCTGGAAGCTTCATTGTAACAAAAGTGTCACCTAGAATCAATGCAGATTCCTACTCTACGGAAACCAATAAAGCAGCTCATCAGAAGAAATTATTGTTGGCTTGCAGGTGAGTATATTTTTATTTTTATTATACTAATTGAGTTGGGGGGGGAATTTTCTTACAGTATAATACTGCTTTATATTTCCACAGTTACATTCAACACAACGAACATCAAAAATCCAATTTAAAACTAACCTGGAAGTGCACGTGATCAGGACAATTAGATACAAAAATCCTATAAAGAGACCACTGCACTCAACCCTATCAGCTCGTTACCAGTCCTATAATCTTGCTCAAAATCTGGTTAAAAACAGAAGTCTTTGCCGCCAAACTTCTGCAAAAGTATGCTAAAGCTGCACCACTAAATGCCAAGATTCCCCTGGGTAGGTACAGTCCTAATTCTAATCTATGTGAGCACCCACTGGAATATAGAATGCAATGGATTATGGATGGATGGAATATAGACAGATTATAGGACTGGTTGAGAGCTAACAGAGTTTAGCGTTGTGGGCCCTTTAAGGTAAAGAACATCACCCCTTCTCTACTTCAATTTTTAGGATTTAAAGAGATTGTACAGTTAACTTATGCATGGTATATACAAATATCCCTGGTTATGCTGATGCTCACAGGTGTTTTTATTTTTTATAAGACTTCTAAACCTCTAAAAACATACTGCCAATTTTCGCTGCTCCATCTTCATCCCTGAGTAGTGGGTGTGACAGGAAATGGATTATCGACTATGCAAGGGGTGTTCTCAAAGACCATCCCTGTGCAAAATAAAGGTGCATGTGCCCACACTTGTATCAAAACTAATGCCGCCAATGCCAAGCTTGGTGGTCCAGTTTGGAGGGGCGATGCCAAAGGTAGGGAGAATTGATATTGACAAACAAATGCCAGGAGCTGATACAGCTCAAGTTAAGCCATTTCAGCACGCTTTATGTATGTAGGGCTGGCCAATACCTTTTTAAGAACACACAAAGACTAGTCATAAAATTGCATAATTCTGCCAAATGCACCCTTAACACTGTTTAGCAATCTCTTAATTTAAACTTGTTGAAAATAAACTATTGTCTTTTTTTTTCTTTTTTCCCCATGATAATATGTACGTGCGAAAACTGCAGAAAACAAATTTGCTTAGCAACTAGAAACAAAGTTACACAAACTATCACAATGTCAAGATTTTCTTGATCAGACACACTTTTAAACAAGTTCTTTGCTTTGCTAAAAGGATATAATTATTCAAATGTGAGGGATGATTTAGCCTTACTTTTCAATAAAAACAAAAAAGTTTTTGAATAAATTAGAAATAAGCACAGAATGCATCAAGTTGTTTCTGCTTTTCCTACTTATTCTCCTTATTCAACCCATTCTCAATCCTCCTGTGGTCACACAAATGTGCAACTTGCCATTTGCAGACTTAACACTGTTTGGAACTGTTTCTTGTGGCGACCAGAAACACATTCAAATTGTTCACGAAAGTTTTCAAAAAGTTCTTGACCAGACACCAGACGACTGTCTAAGCTTCCATTGACTAAATGATGTAGTTCAGTTGTCACCTGGGACATTTAACCCAATCCACTCATGGGCTAACAACTGTATGGAACATATGCAACATTATATAGACCTGTAGATAGATTTATACAGAGTGACTGAACATCAGAAATAATATTCTAACACTGAGATCATTACACTCTCACTAGCATTCATCAGTTGTGTAGTATAATTTAGTTTTGTCTTGTATGGTCACAAACTGTTGTCAAAATTGGAATTCCACAACTTACCACTGGGTGGTATCTTGACACATATATCAGGACCCCTTTTTCATACCATGTATCACATGGAGACTGATTTAAGACTAGCGCCATGTATTGGCATTTGTGCGTCTATGTAGCGGCGCTCAGAGCATCTGGAAGTGGAAGCTGCACACTGGGCTCTGGCGCTGTGACCTTGCTTTGCTGCTGGACAACTGTTGTATCCTGTCCAGCACTGATAAATGTGATGTCTGGAGGGAGCTGTAGAAGCTCTCTCCCTGATTCACCACTGCAGGTCCTGAGTGTAGCAATGCTGCTATTGTCTCATGACCAATCTGCAGCAGTGTTCTGTTTCCGCCACATGACCCAAACTGCTTACTTACTCATCACATTTCATTAATTTGTGTTTATTAACATTTATATGTGCAGATTAAAGCAATAATATATTTCTGAATGTACAAATTTGTTTGTACCACCTAATTCCACACTGTAATCCCATCTTCAATGCCATTATGATGCCTGTAAGGGAGACAAAAATGGTCTATGTTATTTGTAGAACTGAGCGAACATTTTATTCCATTCCCCTGTCTATGGTGTGTTTTTTTACGTATATTTAAATAAAGTTTGGTTTTGCTGGCCTGACCTTAATCTTGTTTCGAGCTATTCTAATTGGCATGGTTTCCTTCAGCTCTCCTTGAATATCCCCCTATTGTTTGTATGCAGTCTTTCTCTCACAGCTTAGATCGCTTACCTGGAAAAAATAATTGATAATTGCTGCCCACCAAGCAAAGCCAGTCTGGGTGTCTTCGGTAGTGTCTGTGGGCATGTCTGGGACTTCTGGCACCAGTGCTGTTTCCTTGGGCTCTTCCATTCTATGGCAGATGCAGATATTGTGTAGAATACAGCAAGCTAAGATTATTTTGGAGACCTTCTATGGGCATTACAACATCTCCCCTCCTGGGCGGACCAAGCATAGGAAGCGTGCCTTCAAGCAGGCCGATGGTCCGTTCAACAGTACATCTGGTTTTGAGGTGAACTGCATTGTAGCGCACTTCAGCTGGGTTCTGTGGGTTCCGTACAGGCATTATGAGCCATGTTTTCTGGCCATATCCCTTTTCTGCTAAAAGCACATAGATTAATGGTGCTCACCACAACAAACCACACCCCCATCTGCTGCCTGGCTAAGTCTCTGCAGCTACTCCTCCAGCCTAGTGCTGTTGGTCAGCTGTAAGATTTGCTGTATCTGTATCAGGGGGCCTGCGGCGACCATCTGCTGAGCAGAGTAGTGCCTCCCAGCTGCATGTTATAGAGCAAATTCACCTGTCTCGGAGGTCGGGGAGCGCAGAGCACCACTCTAGCAGCTGCCTTCACTCCTCTCTAGCTGTGCGGGTGTGCGCTCGGGTGCACTCCCCAGGGGTATGGCAGTTACGTTCCAAGGAGGCGCTGCACTGCACATACCCTTGTGGTTCATCTGCCTTCACTGTAACTTTTATCTTCACTTTTATTTTAATCCTGCAATTCCATCTAACTGCATTTGATAGTAATCAAGTATTTTAGCCATCTTTCTTCGATTGGTGGTTATTTTATTTCACTTAGCACTGAAAATACACTGTTTTAGAGTAATGTTATTGGTAGAGAGCAATGGCAATCTGGACCCATGCCTTCTATTGGCTGTGTCTTTTTAACTCCCACTAAATGCTGCTTATTAGCTGAAGGCTTATGGCCTTGTTCTGTTAGCTATCTATTCACCCGTGTCACTTCCGGTTTGGATGGACACACCCAGCCAAGCAGTTTGAATTATTGTATTATTATTGTTGTATTATTTAAGCTCTCCTCTTTCAGCAGCAGCTTGATAAAGGGTTTTTTCCCTGAAACGTGTAGCGCTGTTGGGATTGGGGAGGGCACCCAAGCACACCAATATTGATTGCTTTTAGCACTATGATAATTTAGTAAAAGTTAAGTTTTGTCTGTCATTGGAGTGGATCTTGCTGGAATATGTATATTTTGGACATTAAATTGGGGCTGACAGCCAGCCTGTCCATGCACTGATCTGTCTCCTTTTGCTATTGCTGGTGGAGCTGCACAAAATCTCTTTGGTGCCTTAACTGTAAGCTGACATCCTTTGTGCCTTTTAAGACTTGGGCAACCGTGTCCGGTGAGGCGTTCCAAGCGTCCCGGAAAACGGGGGGCTTGACTATAGGAGGAAGTGGCGGTGGAGATTGGGGGTTGTCAGCTCACAAAAGGTCGGTGTCCCGCTAAGCATCACAGTTGCAATCTGGCCCTCTACTTACCTAATAGCCATCCTGGCAGCATTTCGTTGTCCTCGAATTTCTGGCACAATGCAGACAACACATATGAGTCATGACAGGATCCTGGAAATCCCATTCTCAGGGCACGCAGCTTCATTTCCTGATCGCAAACCACCATCACATTAAGAGAAAGGAAGTTCTTCCGGTTGCAACAGGAAAGCTCTTATGCTCGAGGTGGGCAGAATAGAATATGTGTGCCATCAAGGCACCCACAAACATTGGGGGATTCCTGCCATGCAGTAGAAGGCCAGCTTTATGCGTTGCACCACCTCCTCCTACTCTGGAAAGCGGATATATATAGTGATGAGATCACATATGGCCAGGACAACCTCATGGAAGATGTGGCTCATGGTCGCCTGGCTGATGAGAAGAGCAGCAGTGGCCCAAGAAGTGCCCCATGCCAAGGGAGGCACACAAACGCACTATGCCAGGTATATGCAGATTTGGTCATATAAGGGTTGATTCAGAGCCCCTTTCTCAACATTTTTGGGAGGTATTACTACCAAACAAAAAATCACACAAAAAAGAAAACATTTCACATAAAAATTCTTGCAGAAAAAAAAGGCTTTGCTGAATCAGATGAGGTGGAAAAATGGACGAGAACAGAAATTTTCACACAAAAAAATGTTGAGAAAGGGGCTCTGAATCAACCCTATAGTGACAAACGTGCAGCATGATTTAGGCAGAACCTGTTGCGGATTTGCTCATCACTCAAATCCCAAGCAGATAGCCAGGTAATAAATACTCAGTCAGCCAAGGCTCCTTCCAGGTTCACCTCAGTGCCGGTGGCACACAGTAGCCACATGAAAAAGAGCAGCCCAAAATCTTCCTCTTCACACCTCTTTTATACCAATGCACTAACAAATGCAAACACTTTACACACACTCTCTCACACAAACAAAGCACAACTCAAGCCAAATACCAAACACACACACACAAATACACAAACACAAGTGCACCTCAATGCAGCTAACCACACAACCAGATGCCTTGCTGAATACACCATCAGCCTGCTTAAAGACCGCTCCCTAAGGGGAGATAGCATCCACAGAGCCCACAAAAGGTGTCCAAAAAAATCAACACTAGCTGTGTCGTACACAATACGGGCATCCATCACAAAAGGGAAGAGCTCACGGAAACAACACTGATGTTACCCCCCCCCCCCCTCCACGGAAACTGGTGACCAAACACAGACTGGCTCAGCTTGCCTTGACTAAGTAGTCACAAACACAAAGGACACTCCTGCCTCCTACCTCCTGCCATGGCGTCCAAAGATCACACACACAACAGACAGACTTTTTTTTATACTTATCTACTTGTAATGCATAATGTACAGCAGGGGCCACATGCTCGCAGCACAAGCCAGAATGCTACGCATGTGTGTCTGAAGCCTGAACGTTGTTTGCTCAGTGTCAATGGGCATCTCCTAATGTTTAACTCACCCTAAACCAGCACCTTGTACTCCATCAGAATCTATCATTCAAATAGTTATTATATTAGAGTTTCCAATAGTGTGTGTTTCCTGCTGTTGGCACACCACCATCAGCTCGTTGTGCCGCTTAAGTGTTTAATTTAAGCATTTAGAATAGCTGTTACAGAAGCCTTCTCTGCATTATTGGCTGCTGGTTCACCAATCACAGAAAAGCTTCTAAAAATCTCACATGTCTTTCACCAATCACTTCTCGGGTGTTCATCTTCTGTCTGTGATTCTGTGATACAAAGTGCAACCCACTAAGCATGCATTGCATTCATTTGGGCAGTCCTCTGTGGGGCTGTGGTTGTGTATTGTGGGTGTGATGTTGGCAGCAGGCAGACGCAGGCTCCTGGTCTTGGTAGTATCTCTGTTGCCAACAGTGCTCCAAGATCAGTGGCTGTGTTGCCCCCACCTGCTACTGTGTCTCAAAGCCTTGGGGCCAGACATATGCAGGCCTAAGCAGCATGAACCACTTTTCTTACCCTCACCTGAGGTTGTGGCTTCTGTTGTTTCCTCCACCTCCCTTTAATTTGGCTGATAACACCTCTTGTCAAGTTGACTCTGGTGCAGTGGACATTGTTATATGGCCCACAGAGTTCACAGGGCCTCAATAAGCATGAGCACACAAAGATATGGCAGGCAATAACAGATGACCTGAATTTCTCAGCAGCACATCAAAGGACTGCTGCTTCCTCCAAAAAGCACTTCACACTCTACGCAGGGCACTACTTAAGAAGATGGAGGCGGATCTGCTGATTGAGCCTGGTGAAAAGAAAGAGGCAAAGAATTCCTATCATCCATATGAGGAGTTGTTGAAGCCCAAGATTCCATTATGTTGTCTGCAGGGTGTGTATGCTTAAGATGACGCTACAGTCTTGGTGAATGGCTTCTTTACTTTATGGGTCTATGTCACAGTCCTTCCTTGAATGTTTGGGTTGCTAAGTGATTGTTGTTGTTTCCCCACCTACAGAGGCAGCATCTGAATCTGATGGTGATGAGGAAGTAGAAGGACCCACAGACAACACACAAGTCATGCTAGGAAAAGTAGGACCCACCAGCTGTCAGCATGTTTCTTTAACCCCAGCCACACCTTCTTCCAGGCAACTGTATGTCTATAATAAGTCCTGACTTTCCTCTTTGTGTGTATCAAATAGTTTGAGGCATGGTTTTGTGTGCCATATTTTGATGGTTGTGCAGTGTATTTGGCTTTTTTTCTTCCTGCCCAGCTGACCTTCAATGTAAGTTGAATATGGTGTGTGCCTTTGCATTGTCTTTAACTCACTTGTCTTCAAGGCACATTTTATTTATGTGCTTTTTTTTTTGGATAGTGTATGTGTTGTGTTGTTGTTTGTAGGCCGCATTATGCCAACCTCAAGATCCCCCACATGCCCTTTGTGCAGCCAACCAGAGCCTGTTTGTAAGTGGACTCTGCACGGTCATTAAAAATGTTGTGATATCCTTGAACTGTGAATGGGTATTGGTCCATATACTTGTGTGTTTGTGACCTTGTTGTTATCCATCTCTGTTTTGTAGGCCCTGCACTTCCATGTTCCTCATTTGCACAACGCTCTTCTCGCAGCCAACAGGAGCATATTGCTAAGTAGATTGTGGAGTGGCTATTTTCTGTATGTAAGGATTTGCTTTGCCTTGGTACCACTGACATTAGGGTCGATTCAAAGAAACATGTAACAGCTTGGATTTGGGTGCCGATCATCCTATTTTTCCCGTCCGCTCGTGCGTTCGTATGAACTTGCGAGTGATTCAATAAGCAAATACGTTTCTATCCTAAAATATACGTCCGTTCGTATGTTATCTCCCGAACTTGCCTCAGTCAGTTGACAATCGTAAAAATCACGTTCATGTGCTCACTTGTTGCGGCGGCAGCCTGTTTTTTCTGCTGCTTCCATCGTCCACCTCTTCCAATTACTTGCGTTTGCCTCTGGTTTTCATTGGTTTTTGGCCTCTTAAATTCGTGCGTTCGTATGTATATAAGATCTTGCGCATGCGCACCCTCATCCCGCACCCCATCCAAACCCCTTAGCGCTTGCATCCTTCTTCATTTCTCGCTCCATAAAACTTACCTAAACCCCTTAGCGCTTGCATCCTTCTTCCTTTCTCGGTCCCTAAAACTTACCTAAACCCCTTAGCGCTTGCATCCTTCTTCATTTCTCGCTCCATAAAACTTACCTAAACCCCTTAGCGCTTGCATCCTTCTTCCTTTCTCGGTCCCTAAAACTTACCTAAACCCCTTAGCGCTTGCATCCTTCTTCATTTCTCGGTCCCTAAAACTTACCTAAACCCCTTAGCGCTTGCATCCTTCTTCATTTCTCGGTCCCTAAAACTTACCTAAACCCCTTAGCGCTTGCATCCTTCTTCATGTTGACGACCCTAAAACTTACCTAAACCCCTTAGCGCTTGCATCCTTCTTCATTTCTTGGTCCCTAAAACTTACCTAAACCCCTTAGCGCTTGCATCCTTCTTCATGTTGACGACCCTAAAACTTACCTAAACCCCTTAGCGCTTGCATCCTTCTTCATTTCTTGGTCCCTAAAACTTACCTAAACCCCTTAGCGCTTGCATCCTTCTTCATTTCTCGGTCCCTAAAACTTACCTAAACCCCTTAGCGCTTGCATCCTTCTTCATGTTGACGACCCTAAAACTTACCTAAACCCCTTAGCGCTTGCATCCTTCTTCATTTCTTGGTCCCTAAAACTTACCTAAACCCCTTAGCGCTTGCATCCTTCTTCATTTCTTGGTCCCTAAAACTTACCTAAACCCCTTAGCGCTTGCATCCTTCTTCATGTTGACGACCCTAAAACTTACCTAAACCCCTTAGCGCTTGCATCCTTCTTCATGTTGACGACCCTAAAACTTACCTAAACCCCTTAGCGCTTGCATCCTTCTTCATTTCTTGGTCCCTAAAACTTACCTAAACCCCTTAGCGCTTGCATCCTTCTTCATTTCTCGGTCCCTAAAACTTACCTAAACCCCTTAGCGCTTGCATCCTTCTTCATGTTGACGACCCTAAAACTTACCTAAACCCCTTAGCGCTTGCATCCTTCTTCATTTCTTGGTCCCTAAAACTTACCTAAACCCCTTAGCGCTTGCATCCTTCTTCATTTCTCGGTCCCTAAAACTTACCAAAACCCCTTAGCGCTTGCATCCTTCTTCATGTTGACGACCCTAAAACTTACCTAAACCCCTTAGCGCTTGCATCCTTCTTCATTTCTTGGTCCCTAAAACTTACCTAAACCCCTTAGCGCTTGCATCCTTCTTCATTTCTCGGTCCCTAAAACTTACCTAAACCCCTTAGCGCTTGCATCCTTCTTCATGTTGACGACCCTAAAACTTACCTAAACCCCTTAGCGCTTGCATCCTTCTTCATTTCTTGGTCCCTAAAACTTACCTAAACCCCTTAGCGCTTGCATCCTTCTTCATTTCTCGCTCCATAAAACTTACCTAAACCCCTTAGCGCTTGCATCCTTCTTCATGTTGACGACCCTAAAACTTACCTAAACCCCTTCGCGCTTGCATCCTTCTTCATTTGGACGACCCTAAAACTTACCCAAACCACATAATGTACATATGTCTATATGTTTATAAGCGTGTTTTTTCTTGTTTGTGTAATTGTTTTTTGGTGCGCATATTAGAAAAGACACATTTATGAAGGCTTAAAATATAATTTATTTAAATTATTTGCTTTGTTTGGTTTTTTTTTTAAACATATGTATTTTTTTTTTTTTTGGTTTTCTGGAAAACATAGTAACATTTTTTTTTTTTTTTATTAGAAACATATTAAAATTGTTTTTTTTTTCTCTTTTTAAAACATAGTAAAATGTTTTGTTTTTTTTTTTGGTTTTTTAAAACATTAAAAATTTGTTACAATTCCAAACTTTTAAAACCGATTTAACAAAAGTAGCCAGGACCAAGGGCACTAATCATCCTCCTCTTCTTCATCTGTTGGCCCCAACGTCGCCTATATGGCCAGCAGCTCGGCCACCAACTCCTTGATTCTTTTTTTTTTTTCTGCAACGGTTTTTGGGATAATCCCTGTAAGCAATAGAGAAATAAACATAAATAGGAGTACCAGACCGGTTTGTATGCTGGAAATCGATTTGGGGTTAATCAAATAAATGTAAATGCATGACATATGTCATTCTTCCAAGGGATAAAGTTAATGCATTTCCCACAGGTAAGTATTTAAACTCCTTAAACCGGACCTTCAACATTATTTAATGAAAACCAATAACTATTCCCAAATGATTCTGCACCAGATCAAAGTACATTTTGGAGGTTTTTTGATTACAGCGCCGCCATCTGGACTCTGAAGCATAACACTTAATGAGGAGTGGAGAGTTGGATAAAGTACAGGGGAGTAGGTTACAGTGGTGCGTTGGGAAGCCAGAGCATAGCTGGGTTGAGGGAAAGGTCATCACTCCCACAATGCATTGCAGCACCTTACTTTTTTAAATCTGTATCCCATGCTGCCTGTAAATATTGCGCATTCCATATTCCGCAATATTGGATGTTTTCAGGCTCCTAACATGCATTAGATGGCTGAAGGCTGTTTTTCAATGTTTCAAATCTGTAGGTACAGTGTGTTGGCTAATTATTAGCTATGTTCTTAATACAAGTTAGGGTCCGCTTTAAGCTAACGAAGTGGCCACATGAAAGTGTTAACTACACATTGGCTACGCCTTTAGTTATGTGTGTGTTATTAGCTAACAAAACATTAATATGAATAATGGCATGGAGACTTACGGAGTTGGTGGCCGACAGATGGCTGGTTGGGGCCAACAGGCTGCCCTTGGTCCTGGCTATGCTGTGAAGAAGTCCCTGGAGAAACATGTGACATTTGGTTAGTAGTTGTATAGAGTCACTATTCCAAACAGATCTGGCTCCCAGGCTGGCTGACATCACTCACCTTCGTCAGGATCTCCTTCCAGCATCTCTGCTGCCTCCTCCTCCACTATTTCACCCGCTCCAGAAGATTCTACAAATACATAATAAAGGAGAACTTAGTTTTTGGCCTGCCATGTATATCTTTGTGCCTATACATGAAGAGTGACATACCAGAGCCTTCCCCATGCCTGGCCGGGCATGACTCCACGCCCACGCGGTTGGGCCCCTCCTCTGTGGTAAGGTCCAGGGGCTGGTCTGAGGAGGCCACAGAGGAGGGGTAGGTCCGTCGCCCGGGAGATCCACCACCTTCACTCACAGATGCAGACTCATGCAGCACTGGTCGGCCTGTGCGCCTCCGGGTGCGGCGAATTCTGAAATCCATTTCCAACACTAGCAAAGAAAAGTCATTATAAATAAAGGTATAGCTTATACATTTCCTACATATCACATGCTATCGCTTGGTACTTACTTGGGAAATGGATCCCAAAAAACCTCCGCACCCGGGCCATGTGCAGACGTTTCAGGTCCGACCAATGCTGCATTATCTGGGTGTGAGTGAAGGTGGTGCTGGTGACACGGTGGATTTCCGTGATGATCTCCCGGGCGATGTCCCTTTTTTTGCACACATTGGGCGCGAAGTCATACCGGCGCTGAAGCATGATCTGAAAAACATAATGGACACAGAGCTTTTACTTTTACACACAGACCCATATGTGTTGCATCACAAGTTGAGAATTTCATGTCATTAACACACACATTTAGAGTGCCAGCCATTTTTGGGGAGTGCCTTAAAGCGGACGTTGACTGTGAATGAGAGTCTGGTCTTATGTTATATGTTTCACACACCATGTACATACAGATAATAGCCAACATTAAAAATCAGGCCACCTGCATCTATGGCATGTTAGGATGGTTTAAACATCCGAGATGTAGGCTTATGCTTAGGCTTTTGGCCCACGTGTGTGGCTTCCCATTGTGTTTTGCGGGCTTAGGCAAACAGTGTTCCTCAAACATCCGCATCAAGGTCCGAGACAGGCCAGGTTTGACAGCTAGCCCCGCTACTCCACAGGTTAATTAACTGGTGCTAAGCCTGAGCAATTGCCCTAATTCGGACATCAGCATAGACAGGTGAAAACGTGGCCAGGCTCGGCCCTTGAGGATGAAGTGTGAGGAGCCAGTTCTTAAACATTAAGAGACCCAAAACTAGTTACAAACGCATCATTTACATTTAGGCCATCATTGACTATTAGATTAAAATGCAGAGGCAGGCACTTACCAGCATGAGGATCTCTTCCTGTTGACGGGTGAAGATAGTGGGCGCCATCTTTATGCTTCTTCAAGGCAGCAGATAAGTGAAACCCCAGCGGTTTCCTGGTTCCGCTCGAACGTACGTCCGTACGAGCGCGTAGTCGTGCGCATAGGCGTCACACGCTGGGCTCATTATTTAAAGGTCCCTGCACCCAAAGCTCATTCTCTTTGAGCCTTTGTGGAAAATGGCACCAAAAAAGCCAGCATCCAAACGCGCCCAGCAAAGCCAGACCTCGGAGGGCCCAACCACCAGGTCCCAGCAAGGAAGGAAAAAACTCCGATCCAAGACGGCAAGTACTACCTCTGCCCCACCAAGGGACACTGGACCCTCCGTTAGCCAAAAAAGGGGCCCCAAGGCACGTGCCCCTGCGGCAAAAAAACAGGCCACAGCAGCACCCACCACCTCTGCCCCCAGAAGAGGCCGCCCAAGGGAGGACACACCGCCCATGGGTTCAAGCAGGGCAGTTCGCCAACCCAGGCCCCGCAGCAGGGCCAGAACCCCATCCAGGGCCAGAAGCCCATCCCGGGCCAGAAGTCCGTCCAGGCACACAAGCAGGGCCAGAAGCCCAGAAAGGCGAGACAGGAGGCCCAGAACCCCAGCAAGGCCGCGCAGCAGGGCAACAACCCCAGCAAGGCCCCGAAGCAGGGCCAGAAGCCCCTACAGGCCCCGCAGCAGGGCCCGAACCCCAGAAAGGCCCAGAAGCAGGGCCAGAAGCCCCTACAGCCACACAAGCAGGGCCCGAACCCCAGAAAGGCCCAGAAGCAGGGCCAGAAGCCCCTACAGCCACACAAGCAGGGCCCGAACCCCAGAAAGGCCCAGAAGCAGGCCCAGAAGCCCCTACAGCCACACAAGCCGGGCCCAAAGCCCAGAAAGGCCCAGAAGCAGGCCCAGAAGCCCCTACAGCCACACAAGCAGGGCCAGAAGCCCAGAAAGCCGAGAACGGAGGCCCAGAACCCCAGCAAGGCCCCGAAGCAGGGCCAGAAGCCCCTACAGGCCCCGCAGCAGGGCCCGAACCCCAGAAAGGGAAAGAAGCAGGGCCAGAAGCCAAGACAGGCCCCGCAGCAGGGCCAGAAGCCCACGACCTGGCACCAGCCGGGAACAGAGCCCCCGACCTGGCACCAGCCGGGAACATAGCCCCCCAAGAGGCCAAAGAATGGCCACCCTGACCACATCTACACCTGGAAGTTCGGTGGCCAGCCACGCAAGAACACCCAGTCCCTTGGCCAGTCCAGTCCAGTCATTGGGAAGCCAACAATCCGTCCATTCCCCTACCCAGCCCCAGGCCATAATGTCACCACATGTGTCTGCACACATGGAGGAGCAGCCAAGCCAACCATCTGGCCGCACATTGCGCCGCGGCCAGTTGAGTGGGAGATTCTCCCATGACCAAAATATGGCATTGGCTAGTAGCCTTACATTATACTATGACGAGCTCTATGGGAGCAAATCAAAACACACCACAAAGCAGCGCAAGATGGAATTGTTTGAAACCATCCTACGACAAGTAAATGCAGCGGGGGAAGAGAGGAAAGATGTGTCCCAAATTCAGAAGAAAATCTCGGATCTGAAATATGCTGTACGTCAAAAAGAAATTAAAAGGCATAATTACAGGTAAATAAATGATGTCTCCAAATATAAGGATTAGGATGTACTGTATGCACCTTTTCTGAGTACCAAACGATTTTCTCTTTTCAGCATGCAAACTGGAGGTGGCTTTCCTACCAAACTGGAGTTTACCCCTGCTGAGGAGATTGTGCTGGGCCTTCTCCATCCGGTCGCGGTCGGTGGACATGCTGGTCTAAGGGACACGGACTCACCGACCCGTACCCACGGTGAGTACTCTTAAATCTGCATGTTTGCCTGTTTGGTAAATAATCTAAAGTTCACTAGTACCAAGATGACGGGATGGCCCTATGGTTTGCCTTGCTTGGCCTCGCACTACTGTGCCTGTTTGTGTCCTGTTTTGGTCCCTGTGAACCACACATTTAGGACCACATCCATTATGTAAAAGATCAATTTCCCAAATTTATTGGTCAAGTAACGAAGTTTATCCTGAAAAGTGATATATTTTGACTCAATCACAAAACACACATCATAATGGATGGGTTGGCTATTTGTTGTGTGAGTTGTGTTTGAGGTAACAATTTAATTACCCACCCCCAAACATATCGGACCTAGAGCAGCGAGACTCAACTGGCGGCCCGGGGTCCCAATGCGGACCTTGGCACCAGATTCCCGGACCCCTGGCCAGACAGCCCTGCACTCAGTTACTTCTGTGTTGACGTGCTCAGAGCTGCCCCCTTGATCGGCGATGTAGTGGTTGTTATCCTGCCCAATGTCATGGCTCCCTGAAACATAGCATTGCAATATGAAGTACTGCACAGGAATTGGCATTGCAAGGTACACAGTAACTTGGTGCATCTTTCTCTTGGTCCAATCGTGTCCCGCTGCCCCAGCTCTGCCCCATCTGCCACAGTCCCCCCAAGTGCCCCCCCCCCACATAAGCCCCATACATTTGTAACAGATTTGCTCCATCCATCCCATCACCATCAATTCGTGACCTCCCACCTTTAGCCATCCAATCCCTGTCCCCTCAGCTCTGCCCCATCCAGCCCAGCAAGGGCAAGCAGCCTTTATTAGTTTGCACTTGGCAATCTCCAGCCCCTCCCCCAGTGTGTTTATTTCTAACTAGACACCCCCTGCGACAGCCCCATGGCCAGACATTCACCTCTCACCACATACCTTTAAATGGACCTTTACAAGAAGTGTTTGAGTACCCCTGACCTAGCGAATGGTAGTCAAAATCCAAATATTGGCGGGGCAAGTTGTATGCTGACTGGGTACACTTCCTGACTTAGAACTGAGGTCAGTTAGCAGTTTTCTCGAGCCATTGCACCTATCTAAAATTGCGTGTCTTTTAACAAATGTCCCCATTGCTGTAGAGTTGCTTAATATTACAAATAGTGTTTTTTTTGATTAACTTCAAAAAAAATGCTTATGTGTGTGTTTACCTGGTTTGGTTTTCTCTTCTTCAGCCCAGCATGATCCCTCAGCAAGGGTAAACTCACCCCCCAGTTTGCTTATGCCTACCAGGTCCGTACAGCATAGGAGCCCAGATCCGAGATTTCCGGTAAGTTAATTTAGTACCATAAATACTACCAAGTGCTTATGCATGTGTTAAACTGATGGAATCCCAAATTTGGACGCCAACTTACCCTTTTTTTTTATATGTCCCTACAGACCCGCACAATCATGGAAGATATCATAGAAATGGAGGAAGCTGATGTCTCCCTGCAGGGCACGTCCGATGACCTCCCCCTGGGTCCCAATCTGGAACTGCTCCCTAATGTTTCTCTGGCCAATCCTCAGCAGCAGAGTGAATCTCCATCCATTGTGCAGGCACATGGGGAGACTGACACAACAGTCCCCAGTGTTCACTCTGCTGCTGAGGATTTGCAAAGCAGGCCTGTTGCTGTTGAGGGGACGACACCACGCGGCAGGGCACGCCCAAGAGCCAGGGTAATTGTGCGGCGGACTCCATTACGCCGCCCCACAATTTCCCAGGGGAGGCAGAGTGCCCTGCTTCAATTATGGACCCAAGAAAGGGACTCTTATGAGGCACAGCTCGTTACAGAGCGTGAGGAAAGGCATGCCGACATGGTCACCATCAATACCAGCTTACAGGGCATCCTCGCGGAGTTGCGTACCCTCAACAGCAACATGGTAACTGCAAGTAATGGCATCCAGTCAGCCATGGCTGAGATGACCAATATGCAGAGAAACATTGTGGAGCAGTTTCAAATTCACAATGCTGCCATGGCCCAGGCTAGGTCCCATCCACATGGACCTCCACCTGGACCTCCACCTGGGTATTATGGGCAGCCACCATATTAAGCCATGATTGTGTGGGACATCTTTTCTCTTACCCCCCACTGTATTTACTTGTCCTTTGAGGTTTCAAACAATCCATTTTGTGTTGCTCATGCAGGTTGTGTTTTGTATTTGCTCCCATATAGCTCCTTAGAGTAATGATTAAGGCCACTAGCCAATGCCATAGGTCTATGTGGAGTGTATCTGGCCACTTATGGCTTTAAATATGTATTTGGTTTGTGCTCCTCCTGTTTGCAGACATGTTTGTGTGACATTATGGCCATGCCCAAATATCCCTGGGCACAGGCAATATTAATGACTGGACTAGGCTGGCCTTTGGACTGGGTGTCCTTGTTTGGTTGTGCCACTCACTTCCAGGTGTAGATGTGGTTTTTTTTTGTTTGGTTATCTCATGCCTTTTTAACCACAGTTGTATGTGGAATGTTTTATGTTAAGCCAAATAACTATAATTATACAAAGTAAAACAAAATTTAAATTTAATATACTTGTGGCGTTTTTACTGGAAACACAGTTTAAATCAGCTTGGGCTAAACCAGATCCTTTTTGGTTTAAGAGGTGTAACAATGCAAATATCAAGCTAAATAAACAACATGAAATACATTAGGCAACAATTAAGGGAAAATTTTTTTAATTTAAGGTAATGCCACATTAAGGCAAACCAACATATTGAACCAAAAGGCTAAGACAGACACACAGAATGTTGCAAAACGAAACTAAATTAACTAAAATGCTGCAATATCAAGTTTGCTCGAACTGATTGTCCAGACTCACTGGGTGGGCCAACATAATTTTCCACATCATCCTCTAGGGCTGTAGAGGGCAGACTATCCACATAACGTGGTACACGTTCGAGTATAGCAAAATTGTGCAAAACAGCACATGCCATGATGATGTCGATCACTTTTTTGGGATCATATTGCAGGGCGCCCCCAGTATGGTCCAAACAACGAAAACGGGTCTTCAACAGCCCAAAGGCCCTCTCCACAACAGCCCTGGTCTTGCGGTGCGCACGGTTGTACGCTTCCTGAGAGGCATCCTGGGGCCGCAGCACAGGCGTCATGAGCCAGGGGAGAAGTGGGTACCCGGAATCACCTTAACAAGACAATGAAATTTCATAAACATTAAAAAGGCAAGAGAACAAACACAAAGAATTTGACATATCTCCAAATGATGTAAGGTAAAGGGCGTAAAAATACACCCAGGGCACATTTGCAAAATAACTATTGCCACTAATGGAGTACATAAATAAAAATGCCGCTTAAATATACAAAATAATTATAAAACATCTGCACGGGCAAGGGCAGGTAGAATTTACCGATATTTTGGGTTTTCGGACATGTTACAATTAGGATGCTGCTGAGGGCCACTCAACATTTATCTAAAGAATACAATGTATGCAGTTTAAGTCCACTTTGACATTTAAAGACCAATACTACAAAAGGAACCTAAACTAACAGATACTTGGGGATCAACTCACAACCAATATATTTTGGGACATGGAACTAGGGCCACTCAACATTTATCTAAAGAATACAATGTATGCAGTTTAAGTCCACTTTGACATTTAAAGACCAATACTACAAAAGGAACCTAAACTAACAGATACTTGGGGATCAACTCACAACCAATATATTTTGGGACATGGAACTAGGGCCACTCAACATTTATCTAAAGAATACAATGTATGCAGTTTAAGTCCACTTTGACATTTAAAGACCAATACTACAAAAGGAACCTAAACTAACAGACACTTGGGGATCAACTCACAACCAATATATTTTGGGACATGGAACTTACAGACATCCTAACTAAAGGGAAAACATTCTGAAGGACAAAGTGAGGCAAGCATTTTGGTTGGGAGTTCAGAAAAGAAGACCCAACTAAAATGCAGTTTCAGGCTTATGTAAAGAATACCAAAACAGAAATATCCACAAATAACAGATTAGTCTGAAATGTAATACCAAATAAATAGGACACACTTACCAAGCAGCCATGCACCCGAAAATTCACCTGACTCAAATCTCCGAAACAACCCAGATCGTCTGAGTATATAGGAGTCGTGAGACGATCCGGGGTAGCCGGCAAGGACACTCAGAAAACGCATGTCCGGCCCAACCACGGCCTGGACATTAAGGGAGTGTCCCATTTTTCGATTCCTTAAGGGAAAAGCATAAAAAAGGGGAAATTAATAATTGAAAAAAGGATCAAAAATTTAAAACATGTCTGCACTCTATTGGAAACTACTAATGAAAAGCCTAAATAAGGCATGTACACAAATGAGGCCAAAAAAAATATGCTGCCGCAAAGGAAAAAAGGTTACATTACACGTTGGGCAACATAATAAGCTAAAACAAAATATCAATACCTATATATATACTCGTCGGCTGCCCTAGGTACAAGTGCCACATGTGTGCAGTCAACAGCACCAATAACGTTGGGCATGTCGGCCACATTATAAAAACCAAGCTTAATGGCGTTTCTGGCTGCCATATCATCAGGAAAAAAAATATATTTTGGAGTTATGGCAGCCATGCCTTCCAAAAATTTAGATAGTGCGCGGCTCAGCGTAGGCTGGGACATCCCCACGGAGAGGGCACCCAGCCTCTGGAACGAGCCGTTCGCCAAAAATTGCAGGCAGCCAAGCATCTTGGTCATACCTGAAATTGCTTGCCCCTTCCTTGTGGTGCGGGCTAACCATGGCCGCAGCTCACTATATAATTTATGCAGGGAAGCGCGATTAAGCCTGGTCAGCTCGAACAGCTCAACATCATTCATGCTATCGATGTTCATGCGACGACGCAGGGGCAATCTGCTCTCAGACATCTGGATCAACTCAATGCCAAAAAGCATAAGCCCTTGATGTGCCACAAACTCGCTCCTCTCCATCCTACTCCCGAGGCCAAATAGCTGCCGGCAAACATTTCGTAAAGCAGCTCTTTAATGGGCTTCAAAACAATTAGCAATCACCTCTCTGAATTGGTCGCAAGCCCATGTGAAGGACGTAAAAAATAGGATCTGACGCAAATAATACGATTTGGACGGGAAAAAGACACGAACTAACGCAAAATATACGATTCCCGTACGAAATGCGTATGTTCATATACGTCTATGCGCGAACGATCGTGCGAATACGAAATGGGCAAAAAAACAATAAAAAATGACAAACACCCACCCAAACTTACGATTCTCGATCCGAAATCAATTAACTTTTGCTCTTTGAATCGAGGGGATTGTGTCTGATGACCATTGTGTTGGTAATATATTGCTTGTAGGAACCACAGGACCACACAACATATCAGCAAGGTATCATTATGCCAGTAAAACCAGCACTTTGGGTAATTGTTATTGTGTGTGGCCAATGTATTGATTAGCATTAAGAGTTGCAGGTGGTCTTCATGATAAGTTAGTTTCAAATAATTCTTCATTGACCGTCTCCTTTGTTTACAGGACACACATCCCAACGCCAACCACCTGCATGAACCTTGACTTGCAGCCAGCCTAACTTGTTTGTGAGTGTTGTTTGTGATTAATTTGGTTACTTCATTTGCTGACAGAAAATGTAATACCTCTTATTATGCTTGCATGTATGACCTGTGCAATAAATATTAACTTCCATGTTTTTGCTGGCCACACTGCAGACAACAACAACTTGTTTTGCTTGAAAAGCCCTGTCCAATCTGAAAGTGGGCCACCTGTCTGTAAGTTTGAAGGTGGTGTGTGTTTTCTTGTGGACAAATGGCAGCTGTGTGCATAGCTGATTTAAGTGTTTCACATTTTGGCTCATATGTATTTATTGTGTTTCTAGCCCTTCACATCAGAATGCTTACAATCAGCCAAATATCATCCTCACCATGTGCGGAGCAACCAAATACAGAAACACACCAATCAAGGTGTGAATTGGTAGGTGTTCATGTCCCACAGTATGCTGACCAACATGACCTGGGATCAAAATAGATAACAGCATCTACATTGAGTAGCACTAGGCCCACATCAAGGCACAATAGCCTAAATCCCCACCAGATAGCATGTGTGGTTAATGTCCTGATTTAAAAACAGCGAATGACATGTGTACTAATGACACATCATATGTCCAACACAGCTCACCAAACTGAGTAGAAGTAGAGTTGATAGTTGGTCAGATGGTGTCCCCACCTCAAATTAATATATCTGTTGTTGAATGTGTATTTTGTTGTGTCTTTTTACAGGCGCCATTGTTGGTGATGATCCTCAGCAAGGACCCAGTAATGCCCAGCTGTATGACCTGGATACACAAATGTTAAAAGCCTACTCAAGACACCAACCCCCCTGCCACGAAAGACTGGCATGCATAGAAGGGCAACTACATCTCATTCTAAAATAACTGTATCCTCTGGCACAGGATGCTGTCCAGGCACAAACAGTGGGCGCCAAATGCCAGACTTACTGCAGGTCCTACACCATCATGTCCAACAGCAAAATATGTTCTTCCTGGTGGTGTTTGGACCATCACAAGTGCCAAACACCACTGCTACAGACTGAGCAAACTCCAGAGCCACCAATTTCCCCTGTGAATGTCCCTTCCCAAGGCATGGACGGTCCTCAAGAAGCCCAAACAGATGCAGTGGGGCAAGAGGAGTGAATGTAAATGTATGTACGATTTATATATTGCACTAATTTGTGCCTGAGTTGAGGCAAAACATTTTTGAGTTACCACACGCTAACCATTGTCATCTTGTTCCCATCTATAGTGCACCAAAAGGTTAGGTTGGCTTGAACTTTGATACATGTGTAGACACAGACAAGCAAAATACAATTAAAAACAAGCACACATGCGTCTGATCAAAAAGATGTAAATATTATTTAATACAAAGAAAAGAGCCAACATGGCCAACATACAAGGCTGCAGGGCAGCCAAATCATTGAGACTGTGATACTCCCATATGCAAGCTATGGGGAAAGACAAACAAAATTCATGAGTACTACATGTCTACTCCTAAGTAAACTATATACAAATCATCTATGCTGAACAATGTTGTTTAGCAGAAGGTACTACAAATCTGGTTGTGGGGTGCACAATAGGGGTCCAGGTTGAAATGGGTCTACAATGCCCAACAACCTGTGGCTGCATTGACCACAACCACCATAGTAGTATTAACACAAGGGAAGAACTGAATTCTACAGTCCAACTTGACACCAGTAATCAGTAAGAGATTGAAGTGGGCAAGAACAGGTAAGGCGAGGACCCCAACGGAACTATGTCCACGGAGAATTAGGTGGCATAGAATAAACAATGGCTCATAGAGACAATGCAGTGTTATAATTGGACCAGGGATGTTAGAGCAACCATAAAAGGTGACAACAAACTTGTGGATTGACTAGGTTGGCTCTTGTAACATTAACAGGGGCAGGAAATATGCATGCTCTGACCTAAGTATGATTGAGTGGCTGAGAAACTGGCTCGCACAGGTGTGAGTGACAGCTCCAAACAGGGACTAACACAGGTACATGGTCATGGTCACATACAAGGTCATTGCCATACAGCAGATCACTTACCATCACAGCTCTGGCATTGCACAGCTCTCCACGAGGCTGGTTGGGGCAAGATGGGCATCTGGGAAGATGATGGCTGAGCTTCAACATCTGTATGGATATAAAGGAAGAGTAGACACAAATATAAGACATCTGAATATTTAACCACGCTAACTAACTTTAGCTACATCTCATAACACATGAACACTGCATCTAGATGTGTAATATTTGCAGACAACAGAAAATACCCTATTGTTAGAGACACTACATGGGTACTTCCAGACATAAGTGCATGTGAAATAATGACCTACAGAGACACACAGCCAACACAGGATGCATTGAGGTGGTTATGTTTAGTAAGGTCAATATTACCTGGCCACTCCGGCAAGGGGGATGGAGGTGGTGCTGGCTCTATGATGCCCTGAAACAACAAGGAAAAGACATTTACACGCTAGCATCTAACAAATGACCATGCAAGTAGTAACATGATAAGCAATCAGCAAGGGGACTCACCAGGGGATGAAGTGGTAGCCTTTATCCAGGGTGGGCTGTGAGGGCTGTGTAATCAATACATTTCAAATGTGTACCCCAAACAGAGGGCAGATATAAAAAAAGGGGGCAAAGAAAATGAAAAATTACATCCTCTAAAACACTTACCTTCAAAATCTGATCATTGACCCAAAGGTCAACGCGCTGACGTTTGGCCAGGCAGGCGGGAGGGGAGTAATTCTTCCTCAGAGCTGCTAAAGGAACTGCTGGGGAAGTGGGTTAACTTTGCATCTGGGGGGAGCCATCTTCATCCCGTGGAACCAAACCGGAAGTGTATGAAGTGAAAACCGATGGCATTGTTAAGCCTTATGCCCTTATTCATCAAGCGATAGCGCCAGGTAGTGTCTGACGAGCGCCAGGTAGCGGCAGCTAACGGCGACTACCGACTCAAGTACGCCCGCGGCGGTCACAATGACGCATTTATCAAGCAAAATGAGGCTAGCGCCGGCGAGAGCGACGGCTAGCGCGGCATTCATCATGAAGCCACCTGGACCGAACAGCGCCGCTGCAAATTCCCTCACAGCGCCAGGTATGAGCTGTCGCTCCCTGGCGATGTCCAATGCATTTCAATGGAGCAATCTATAATAATTCATGATTAATTGGTAATAATTTTTTTTTAAATTTTTTTAATGTCAAAAAATCGGAGAACACTTCTGCAATGTTAGGATTTATTTTTAAGTCAAAAAAAAAAAAAAAAAAATATGTGCAGAATTGATCTAACAGGTCTGAGATTAATGTATTCATATAACAAAATGATTCTAAAAACATGTATAATGTTACATTCAAAAAATATGGTTGTTTAGGGGTTAAAAACTAGTTAATACAGATCGGCGCCAGCGCTCTGGGGTTTAAACAAGGAATGGACAGCGACAGCACATTCGGAGCGTGATTTTTTGATGAATATGAAGCTAGCCGTTCGCTCTGGCCATTCGTTGTCAGGCGCTCACATACAACGCTGGACCTGTGAAACAGCGACCCCCCAGCCAGTATTCAACATTACCGCACACCGACTGAGTCGCTGTCAACAAGCTAACGCCGGCCAAGCACAGCGAATACTGGCTGGCGCTGAAAAAATCACGCTACAGTCGCTCATCTGTCGCTACCTGGCGCTATTGATGAATCGGCCTCCAAGTTTACCAGTGTCTCAGTTTACCAAATCTTTCTTCTGCTGAAGTTGTCAAGTTAAAATTGTTCACTGTCCTGATATCTGCCCCATCATCCTGGATGGTGGGGCAGACTGGAAAATATGTAGATGAAACTGTTTTTGATTTAATGGTTATTAAAAATAATATTTGCCAAGTGACTTGTAACTTCTGCCAAGTTGACCAGATATTATTTAAGTACCAATCAGTGCATGAACTTATATATGTATCATTAACATTATCAATTGCTTTATTGAAAAAAGGTGATGATTTTCAATCTCTATAGTACGTATTAAAACTCATTGAATTAGCGCGCATTGAGGCGCTGCCATTTTTTCTTGTACATATATAATTTGGGGCTAATTTAAGTTCAAGCTTTTATTCTTCAAAAATGAAAATGAATATTAATTCAATACATTTTCATGGTTTTGTGGTGTTAGGGACATTTTATTTTATCTGCTATCTGATATTTTCAAATGTGCTGAACACTGTAATTTTTTTGTATGACATTTCTATTTACAATGTATATAGCAGAAATGACCTTTCAGGTCTCTGTGGCTGTTACAAAGATAAAAGTAAACTGAAATAACCTCAACAAGGATCAGACATACACGATTATAGCGAAAAAGTGAATATTAGTAACTTCTGGTGAAATAGAATAGAAAAAGTAACTTTTTAGACACTAAAATAGATTTTGGAAACACACAAATGAATATGCCAAATAGAACCTTCCCACAAATATATTTTTGTCCTGCTTGGAATAGGGTACCACCAACTAAAAGACTGTATGTTAGTACTAAAAAATATGTATGATATTACAACATTCTGCTATTAAACAATTCGATTAATAGTGGCATTTACTCTATTGATGCACAATTAATGAGTAGGTTTGCAAAGCCCAATAAATCGAGGATACAAGAATTACCCCATGTTTAATTTATCTGCAGTCTGGCTTAAGTCCAAGGTTCTTTAAAGGAGCAGTATCGCGAAATTTATCTTGGAACACAGATTTAAAATGTACTTTCCATGTGAGTACATATAGTAATCAGAAGGCAATATGTGTTTCCAAAAAAGTTGTAGATTGTGCTGCTGCAGAATGGCAGCTGTTTTAAAATGTGTCTCACTGACGGGCTCCGTCACTTCAGGCTATACCAAGTGCTGTGCGGGGGGAGAATGGCTGTGTGTGTGCTGGCTGGGAGATGGCTACTGTGTGTGTGTGTCTTTGCTGGCTGGGAGATGGCTGTGTGTGTCTTTGCTGGCCGGCCAGGAGATGGCTGCTGTGTGTGTGTGTGTTTGCATGGTGCCGGCCAGAAGGTAGCTGGTGTGTGTGTCTTTACTGTCCGGCTGGGACTAGAGAAGAGAGACTGCAGGACGAGAGAGAGATAGTGACTGCATTATGCAACATTGTTTCAGATATGTCACCTTATAAAGTATAGTTCATTATCAGCTGGCTGAATGGCTCATCAGGTAGAGCATTTAGATATGGTGCAGAGGGTCTAAGGTTCGAGCCCAGCTAAGAACTGTATTTTTTTAAACTTTTTTTCCAATTGGATTTTTCTATTTTTATGTTGCTCTACAGATTATTTATTTTGTCAATTTTTCTTTCTTTTTACCTTTGCTGCTGTCTGCAGTATCTTTCCGATTCCCATTTTCTCTTTTTTACAGCTTTGTGTGTTTCAAGCAGAACAAAACCATTCACTAGCCCCAGTCTTTTTCTTGCCCCAGGGGCATCCCAACTAAGTGACCCCCCACCAGTTCAGCTGTCAAAATATACCTTTCCCTGTCCCATTGGGCATGCACAGGCTGTCATCCAATCGCACACAGAGTTTGGCAACGAGAACCTGGAGCGGCAGCATCCCTGGGCACCCAGCCTCTCTGAATGGCTATCCATGGGAGCGTGCCTCATCCCGGAGATGCTGAGGATGCGGCTGCAGCTATTTATATCACCATGGGAGCCAGGGAAAAGGTGAGCATTGCGGCGACCCGGGCAGTGTTTCACACACTGGGGCATCCCGTATTGCGATGTGCCAAGGGAATTCTTTTAGGTTTCAGGAGTCCAGGGTTGGCCACTCAGGGTTTTGTTCCACTTTAAAGTGGACCAAAACCCAGGATTTTGCCTGTCCTGGGTTTTGTTCCTTACCCCCCGGGCACCCTGATCGGAATGCCCCACTGTGTTGCCCGATCTCACCCTTTCACGGTCCTACAGCACATGCGCAGCTGTCAGCGCACTTGGATTCACTGCCGCCCCTTCGTCTAAGGCGAGCGGATCCGAGCACGCTGTCTGCCGCATCCCCTGCTACCCTTTAACATGGTTGCCTGTGCTGAACATTCACAAATGCCTGGCGCGGGCACGCGCCCTGCTAAGAGTATAGCGAGGATGCAGCCACGGCTCTCGCATGTGCTGTTGGACCGGGAAAGAAGGTGAGTTTTCAGGTGACCTGGGGGATTTGACACAGTGGGGCATCCCGAATCTGGAGCAAGTATGCCTGCCCTGGAGGTTCATATAATCTAGGGTGGATTTTGGTCCACTTTAATACCTATATATATATATATATATATATATAATGATTGTGCAATCAAAGTAGATTTTTTTAGTCATTTATTTAGTAGGAATGTTATATATATATATATATATAGTGTCACCTGGTGGTCTCATCACAGAAGCCGCACCTCACACACACACACAGAGCTGTTACTGCCGTCTACATTGCTGCCCTGGGAAGAAAGCTGGAGCAAGTTTACTGTGCCTGTTGCTAGGAGACCAGTGGCAGCTCTCAATCACCTCACTGAATAAAAAACAGCAGATCCCCCCATTCAGCAAATGGACTGAGCCATTTTCATTTTACAATTTAAAAGTAAGGCATACATGTTTTTTCTTTTCTATCGCCACATTATTTATACACGTGTTAGAAGCTATTGTGTGGCTATTTAATTCTTTATCTTTTTGAATGCAAATGTTCGCGATACTGCTCCTTTAAGTCCCGGGAGTGTGAATGTTTTTGAAGGTTATCTTAGAGGTTATCTTATCTTAGATATGTAACTGTGATAGCCCAGACTGATAGCTTAAAGTCCAAACTGTGATAGCTTAAAGTCAAAATTGCTCATAGAAGATCAATCTATTGCCTATAGTTGGATCTTGTAGAAATGCTTATACCTTAAAGGCAAATGTCTTGCCCATCCACAAGCATGGGTCGATTCAAAGAAACATGTTTCAAACACGATTCAAAGAAACAGCTTTGATTTTGGTGCCGATCATCCTATTTTTCCCGTACGCTCGTGCGTTCGTATGAACTTGCAAGTGATTCTATAAGCAAATACGTTTCTATCCTAAAATTTACGTCCGTTCGTATGGCAGTTCGGGAATCAGACCTATGTCAGTTTCCATTTCTCAGGTTGCAACATTGGTTTTGCCCTTTTTCCTTTTTTGTCTGGACGTAAATCCTTCTGATCTTGCGGCTGCGCACTACAAACTTACCTCATTAAAGTGCATTCTAAATGTTTGGTCTTATTTTTCTTTATTTCATTCATTTTGTAGTAACCAACCATTAATTAATGCATTTGCATAAGTAAATCTTACTTTGTTTAATTTTTAGTTAACTTGCATTTTTTACTTGTGGATTTAATTTTAATATTTTGGCTTCAAATGGTACAACTTAAAATTTTGTGTGTGGTTACCCACACCCTCTACATACAGATTGCTCTCAAATATAAAAAAACACCCAGCAACTTCTGCATGTTATGAGTCTAGAAACAGCCAAGATGGCGGGTCAGGTATTATCGGGCAGCCTGCAAACAGAAAGGGCCTTGTGACTGTGTTGCTCTGCATTCTTTGATTTCTGACCTTTCCGTGCCCCCAGCTCTGCTGTGTCTGTGCAAAATACAGCAGTAACCCACATCCTGCACTTTATCCCGCTCTCCTCTCCTCAGTAAGTGTGATGCATCTGACCAAAGATGTGCTTAAATAATTAAACAAAGCAAAGGTAAACAACTACACCAATAAATGCAATCTAAAAATATTATTCTAGTACATCAATTTAAAAATAAATAACAAAGGACATAAGTTTCTTTAATTAACGCAAATATATTGCAAAATAAAGGTTTACATGCAAAGGACTAATTAAGGTCCACATTAAAATGCTTTTATAAGGCATACATGAATCAGGTATGCATTGCCATACAATTTATGGCCTCGGCCATGCTGATACATGCAGTTCATTGGAACTCAAGACGCGCAGACTCCTCCACATAGCCAAAAAACCTGTTCAAGAACAGCAATCCGACTGCTAAAAGGTGTCGGCAGTGGCTTTCTTTTAAAACGTATTTAGAGGTTTGAAAACTGTTCTCTGAATCACACCTAAACACATTCGATTATCCTAAGTTTTACGTTTTGATCCTAAGTTTTAGGATTTGATCCTAAGTTTTACGTTTTGATCCTAAAATTTAGGAACGAACTTGCGATGATCGTAAGAGCATATACGCCAAAAAAACAGGAAAAACACCCACCCAAACTTACAATTCTCGATCCGAAATCAATTAACTTTTGCTCTTTGAATCGAGGGGAATCAATCAGTTAAAAAAAATAGCTGATGCAACACTTGTACGCAATGCAACCTTGGAGGTGTACTGACTTCATAGCAACAGCATAAAAGAAACTGAATAGCAACATAAAAAGGTATATAAACACATGTCATGAGACATGACCATGTGAGTGGTCAAACTTTAGCCATATTCACCTATGTAAAGGCCTGTTAAAGTGGACCAACACCCACGGGTGATCGGCCCGGGAATCTATAAGATTCCCGGGCCGATCACCCCCCACCCCGCGGGACATCCGAGATCGGGATGTCCCGCGGGGTGAAACCCCCCCCAAACACCCCAACTCACCTACCTTATCTTCGGCGGCGGCCGGCCGCCGCCGCCTCCCTCGCGCCCCTGTAGGCGTGCGCGCCTCCGCGCCGGCCGTCTGCGAATGGCCGGCGCGGGGGCGCGCGCGTTCAAAGTGACACGAGGGAGGCGGCAGCGGCGGCCGCCGCTTAGACGTTCCTTGTACGTTGGCGCTGGGAGCGGGGAGAGGTGAGTTATTCGGGGGGTTAGGGGGGGTTTCACACAGCGGGGCACCCCGATCGGGGGTGCCCCACCGAAGTGGACCAAGACCCAGGATAGTCAAAATCCTGGGTGTTGGTCCACTTTAAAGTGCAAAATAAAATTAACTAGTCTAGTCTAGTCTAGTTACTAGTGGTTATTATTGATTAAAAAGTAAAGTTGTTCTAACTGAATTTACTAGAGATTATAGCAACTTCTAACATCTTGGATTTGTTTAATATACATTTTTCTGCTCCAGCTCAGTATCGGTTCAGCAACTGCTCCCAAAGCATACAAATTAGACCCTAGAATTGTAATTATTCTGCAAAATAACTTTGCTGTGTCTTGTAAATTGGAATCCTGACATAATTATTTTCAGACTGTAAATATGGACAGAATTTACGGTGTATAAGGCAGAGTTGCAGTATCAGGCTATAAAATATCATTCTTTTTCTATCACCTGTGTGTAATTCTTGAGAACATTGTTTTACTTTGACAGAAATGGCTCTATCCGGACAATAAAATTAAAAAGTATTTGCATTAAAAAAGTATTTTCGAAGGGAAATTTACAAGAGCTTTAAAGCTAAGGTAAAATATTTGCCTATATGCATAAAATATGTTATGAATGTGCAGTTAACCACCCATGTTGCATTTTTTTTCCTTTTGAAAAGACTCCTGAGCACTGGGGCAGCGGTTGCTTGTACTACTAGAACACTTTGGGTTATCCAAATGATTTAAAGAGCCTCTGCAAGTTTTGTAGCTTAAGCAGCTTAATACACAATAAAGATGATAGAAAAAACATTTCCATTTTGTAAGCTAATGTATGTGCCTTGTATGTACAACAGGACATTTTCTTAGGTGAAAATATAATTTTTACGATTGAAATTTTTTTTTTTTAAATATCAGAAGTCTATGGGAAAGATACATTTTATAATGTGTTTTACATTTCATGTCTGAGGATATGTATGTGATAAAAAATATGTATAATTCTGCATCTCACCTTTATACCTGTCCTATTGCAGGTGTAAAAGGTTTTCCTAAAATAATCAGAAAAAACATTGCAGGTGCAGGGGATTTTCTTAAGAGAAAAATTGTTTGGCACTTTATTGTGAATTGTGCATTGAGGTCTCTCAAAACTCAACTTTTCCAAAGATTTCAGAGCAGACTCTTAAAATCATTTGGTTAACCTTTTAAGTGTTGCTTTTACATACATTTGACTTTGATTTACTGGCTTGTAATTTGGCTACAATGGACCAAGATCTAGTTGAAAGGGAAATCAATAGCATCCATAAGGGTTAAAATAGCTTATCTGCCAAATCCATCTTGCATTTACTACTAACGGCAGGTATCGGCAGATGAGTTTCTGTATAGCGCCGCTAGTAGACGCTGTAATTGGGTATCGGGCGCTGTACCATAGTGTTTCAGTTGCTGAAGTAACCTGGGCCGCATTGATGAATATGATGTGTGTTGGGCGCTTTAACTCCAGTACAGCGCTACAGGGAGTGAAAGGTAGCGCCAGCTTAGTGTGACCGACTCTCAGCGCTCCACACCATTCTTATCAAAAAAAGACACACACACACAGTGTCGGCACTCTGAATCTGGTCGCTATAGCATAGAGCGCCAGGCGCTGTGTGATTAAAGTCTGAACACATACACCTGTAACAAAGCGAAAAAACACATGGAATGACATTGTTTTAACACTGTGACATTAACACTAAAGTTTCTAAAAATGTTTGTTTGCAGCCAGGAGAGGTCACACAATTATTTGAGAGAAAAAAATGATAAAAAGAAAACCCTGTTTAAACAGAAAAAAAGGAACGTCCATTGAAACGTATGGGAGAGCGACAGGTAGCAACAGGTAATACCTGGGGTTCTGGAAGCTAGATCGCCAGTGCTATACGTTGAGCCACCTGTAATGAGGAATCGGATGCTACATGGCGCTGTTAGAGTCGCTCACCAGATTCGCTTTCATAAATGTGGTTTTGCGTACAGAGTCCGGTGTTCACCAGACGCTGCCTGCCGCTTCGGGGCACTACCTGGCACTATCCCTTCTAAAATAACCCCCATTGCTAGGCTTTCTGACACCCAGGACAAAAATTTTAAATGGCACTTTCACCCCTGTGCCTATTTTGGAGAATAAGGATAAAAATAATCATGTTGTCCCTGCAGCAGCCAGGAACGATTACATGACAGAAAAGAATCTAGGACTTTGCCATGTCCGCTGACTTAGCTAATTGCCCCAAAGCACCACAAGGAGGATTGCAGCAATAAGGTACTTTTTGCTAATTCTCAAAATTGCTCAGGGGGTGCGAAGAGGGTGGGGAAGGCTGGCTAGGAAAGACTGAAGGCTCTGTTTAAAGTACCCCCAGAAAATCTAACAAGCCTCGGTCATAAATTAATCTTACCTATTGGACGGAGTGACTTGAAGACAGTATCTCTGCAATGCCTGCGGGTTTCCCACAATGGGCATCCCAAATCGGGCTTGCCCTCGACTCCAGGGAAACCCAGCAGAGAGAAAGTCCCAGGGTTTATCCAAGCTGTCTAAAAATCAGGATAGACTTTGGGTCTGATTAAATGTGTCCTATAGCATCCCAATTAGGATTGTCCTGCAGTGTATAATTTTAAAGACCCCTCACAGGCTGAAGCACATAGTCACCTACTTCCAGGTTATCAAATGGGGCTCTCAGCAGAGCAGCTTTGCTTTGCAGCTTCATCCCTGCTCCTTCTGCTGTGTACACCCAACCCGATCAGGGGTACACAGCATGCAAGATGCAGAGCGATGAGCTACTCAGTGCAAGGCAGATAACAATACCTATGCATGCTCCCCCTAGCTAGGATAAAATACAAGTAGATCATATGTAATTATAAGAAGGCTCAGTGAAATCCTTGCTTTGGGGACTGACTGGCTGTCAGCTACTTCTGATGTGCTGATGATTCTCTGTCCAGCTGCACACTAACTTACTCCTATTTTATCCCTCACTGTGTAAAATAAGCCTTTTCAAAGCATCTCAAAATCGTATTATTAGCGGATCAGGGCGGGGGGTGTTGGGAATACTTTATATTTTCTAAGAGAAGCCTTTGGCATGAACATGGCTGAGCCAGGAAGGGCATGTCATGGTGCAGCTTTTTGAGTCATGTGCATGCTCTGCTGTGGTCAGAGACAGCTGCAGGGCCACTGTGGCTTGACTTGTTCACTTGCATAAAGAGTAAGCTGACCATTGTTTTAGAGGGACAAATTTGGTTAAAATTTTTAGTTAAAAAATAAATATCAGTAGCTTACCTTACATCGAGTCCCTCCAGAGCTCTCCTTCCTTATTCAGTTTTCAGCCTCCACTCCGCTGACCCTGGTCCTTCAATCAACCTTCAGTGGACTTAGAATGGAAACACTCCCCACTTCCTGCACAGATGCCCTGACTGTCTGCCTCTCTCTGGAGCTCTGAAACCCAACCCTCCTTCCTTCTCTCTGATCCCAGCATGCGTTGGCAGTAATAACTAGAGGCACAACAATGCTCTTATTTTTTTTACTATGATATATGTTAAACTGTTCCTCCTCATTTTTTCTCTGCATCTCCAATGCTGTTATACGTTTACAAATAACTTAGGACCTACAGGGTCTTTTTGAAAATGGATTAACGTTTGGGACAGTGCAATGTGTAGCCTGAGACAATGTGAGAACTATCGGGCTTGCCTTTAGTATAAGTTTAACAAATATTTTCGATAGCTACAACATTGTACAATGTGTGACCAATGTTGTCGCTATCAAAAATCAAGATAGCAATTTGTTAAGCGATTTAGTCACAATTTAATCAAATTTGTCCCTATGAAAAAATGGTCAGCTCCAAGAGACAGGGTGGCTGTTTTTTTGTGTAGTCCAATCCTGGGGGAATGACATTGAGAGGATGGGCCTCTGCTTTAGCATCTACATAGACCTACAGAAAATGGTGTGCTACATGCTGCTTTAATATGATTATATCTTTATTTATATAGTGCCTGCAGTGTTTTACAATTATTACCTGGCCTGTCACTTTAAAGCAAACCAATACCTATAATTCTGAAATCCTTCAAGTTCCGCAGAACCCCCTGTTGCTGGCTTACACTGGATGCATAGGGCCACGGCAGAGAAGAGGTTGAGTTTTTTCCTGAAAGATGTTCTGATGGTAAGATGAGATGCAGAGGCAAAGGGTCCATGGAAGATAACCAAAGCTAAACCTCTGATGGTGGACATAGACTGTGCTACCAGTAAGAAGCTAGAGCAGGGCTGGTGAGGACAGGCGGAATTAGACAGAGGCAGAATATAAACCACAATGAGCTGGTATTCGGAGTATCCTGCAGAACAATTGAGGTGGGACGCAGACAAGTCAGACAAGAGCCAGGGTCAGGAGCAGTTAATCAGATGTAAGCTAGGTCAAGAGCCGAAGCAGGTAGTCATATGTGAGGCAAAGATTGAGAGCCAAAGCAGGTAGTTAGCTGCTTAGTAATAGGTTCAATCCAGGTTTCCAAGAATGACAACCATTTTTTAAATCCCTCACACAAGATTTTCAGGCACGTTCTGCAAATTAGTACCCCCCTAAAACATGGGGTGCAAACTAATAAGTTCTTCAGATGCGGTTAAAAGGTTGTCCACCCTTTCAAAAATAACCTCCTTAGTGTCCTTGCATTTGTGCAGTTACAAGACTTTTATTCATTCCTCTAAACAACCAAATTTTAAATATCTTCAGATGTATTTCTTACAGAGAACAAAATAATATTTTCTATCCTTCTAATTAAATCAAAATATAGTTGTGCATTAAAGTTTATGGCTTCCCTCAGCCAAAGGTTAAGCAGTAAACAAGCGAGAAGAACAAAAAACCTGTTGCTTGCGTAATATCCAAGGTCACTGGTAATACTCTTGATTGGGTTGCGTGGATTTTTCAGATAAGATCTTATTATTATACACACATTTGATTCATGGGTTGCCACTGATTGCTGCTGTCAGAAATAGGCCCTCTTTGCTTTGCTGCGGATTTCTAGGCTTTTAATAGTTAATTGATGGAAATATTTGCTAAAAATGTGAAGAAATGTACCGTATTTGCTCCTGCAAAGATCCTAGCTGCAATATGCTAAAACATTTTCTTTAAATTAGATAGGTGGAGTTGCCCTTACCAGCAATTATAAACGAAATTCAAAGAATAATATCAGTTCTAATAAAAGAAAAATATATTTTTTAAAAGTCAAACTAAAAATGTAAGTTTAAAATCTAATCTTAAAATCAGGCCTTTTGTTGGTCATGCACCTTTTGTGGCATCCAAACCATTCAATTCCTTCTGAAGGTCACTGAAAAGTAGGACATAAATGTAGTTTCGTAATTTTGCATGGAGCACACACTGAAGAAAAAGACTTACCATTCCTCCTTATGGGATTGTCACCTGAAGTTACTCAATGACTTATTTCTAATTTGTTAGTAATCTTTATGAAGTTCAATTTCTCTGTATAGGAATATTTATTTTAAAATATACAATGGCCACAGTACTTTTAGTAAATATTGAAAAGATTCTCTTGGTAGTAAAATATACACTTTAGTGGAAAAAAGCATGATAATGTCACTGTTGCTGAATCAAAAGCCAGGAAGATAATGAAAGTCAATGGCAATTTTTACTACAGTGTAAAAAAGAGTAAAAACTCTACTAAAAAGTGCCATTGTCTTCCTAGTTGGTGATTAAGCATCAGTGAAATTTTCAGGCTTTTTTCACCTAAAACCTAAAACAAATTAGTTTACTAACGGGGAGGCCGATTCATCAATAGCGCCAGGTAGCGACAGATGAGCGACTGTAGCGTGATTTTTTCAGCGCCAGCCAGTATTCGCTGTGCTTGGCCGGCATTAGCTTGATGACAGCGACTCAGTCGGTGTGCGGTAATGTTGAATACGGGCTGGGGGGTCGCTGTTTCACAGGTCCAGCGTTGTATGTGAGCGCCTGACAACGAATGGCCAGAGCGAACGGCTAGCTTCATATTCATCAAAAAATCACGCTCCGAATGTGCTGGCGCTGTCCATTCCTTGTTTAAACCCCAGAGCGCTGGCGGCGATGTGTATTAACTAGTTTTTAACCCCTAAACAACCATATTTTTTTAATGTAACATTATACATGTGTTTAGAATCATTTTGTTATATGAATACATTAATCTCAGACCTGTTAGATCAATTCTGCACATATTTTTTTTTTTTTTTTTTTTTGACTTAAAAATAAATCCTAACATTGCAGAAGTGGTCTCCGATTTTTTGACATTAAAAAAATTTAAACAAAAATTATTACCAATTAATCATGAATTATTATAGATTGCTCCATTGAAATGCATTGGACATCGCCAGGGAGCGACAGCTCATACCTGGCGCTGTGAGGGAATTTGCAGCGGCGCTGTTCGGTCCAGGCGGCTTCATGATGAATGCCGCGCTAGCCGTCGCTCTCGCCGGCGCTAGCCTCATTTTGCTTGATAAATGCGTCATTGTGACCGCCGCCGGGCGTACTTGAGTCGGTAGTCGCCGTTAGCTGCCGCTACCTGGCGCTCGTCGGACACTACCTGGCGCTATCGCTTGATGAATAAGGGCCAAAGTGTCAGTGTGTCTTATTGGCTGAATGTAAAAAAATATAAACAAAAAAAGTGAAAAAAAAGGTATACCTACATGAGTCTCCCGCCCACGCAGCAACCACCAGGAAGCCAGCCAGGCAGTGGGTGGACGGGCAGGGTAAAAGAACCCTGCCTGATGTCCCTGCTCTGGCAACCACCACTACTTCTCAGGCTGGCATGCACAGGGTAAATGAACTCTGTCCACTGTCCCCGCTCTGCCTTCCAGCGTCGCCACTGTCTCTCGGGACGGAGCACGCTGACACCACGCTGACAGTGTTTTTAGTCAGGGCTAGATAGGTGTTAAAGCATGCTATTCAGAACATTTAGTGAGGGAAAGCTGCTGGAGTAAGTGCAAGTTGGGTAGGGCATCACTACTTAGACAGTACTGCAGCAGTGTCAGTACTGTGTAAAGCCTCTCAGTGTCAGTACTGGGTCAGGGCAGTTAGGGCCCTCTTGAAATTGCAGTGTGGTTCACAGGTTCAAACCATTGGTGTGTCAGTACTCTTTAATAGAACTTCAGTGTCAGTACTCTGTAATACCAAATGTTCAAAGCACTTTGGAGTCACTGCTGTGTAATACCTATTGTTAGTGGAGTATCCACTTGTGTGTTAGTACTGTTTAATTTAATTCTATGTAATTGTGGCAACACTGGTATTAGACCCTCTTGGCCTTTGATAAAAATATGTAATTGTGGCACACCTGGCATTAGACCCTTTTAGCCTTTGATAAACAATGTAATTATGGGAGCCCAAACATGTGCCTCAACCAAGCTGGGCCCAAGGCTGCTACTAGGTTCTGCTCGCTGTCACACATCAACTTGCTGTGCTTTAGGTGGAGCCGCAGTAACCACTCTTCTGTCTGCTCCTGGCTGCCAGTCCACAGCTCCTGGGTGGTGTGTGATCTTTCACCCAGCCAGATGAGTTTCAGATGAGGAGGCAGGGGAGGAGGAAGCAAGGAAGGAAGGAGTAGGAGGCAACAGGAAGCAACAAGTGATGTCCGCAATCCTGGGTCATGTAAGTATGTGGCTGTGGCTAATTAGAAGCACAGCAGCACAGGACAAATGTCCCTAATGGAGGCCCACTTATTGGTGGTGAAGTGCTGTGCTGTCTGCACTTTGACTCACTCGGCCATTTTGAAACTGGAAGTCCACTATTGAGCACATGTGCCAGGCAACAGATGTGCCACAACCCAGCTCGGCCCAAGGCTGCTACTACGTTCAGCATTGTTGTCACACACCCCCTTGCCAGCCTTCAGGTTAAGCTATGACTGTGGTGAAGATTATTCAGTGTCCCACCCTTCTGTAGTTTCTAGTTTGTCCTGCGCTACAGAAGATGATAGTGCTCTATAAATAAACAGACAATAACATTGATTGTTTTGCAGGTCCCTGGTGACAGACATCGTTCTGAGATTATTCAAAATTTTCCCTCTTCAGTAACTGGTGGCACAGCGTGCAAATTACCCGAGACTTGTCCTCTATGCACTGTTTTATAAAATGCCATGCTGGTGAGATCCTTTGAGACAGCTTTTTCAGTGCTTAGTCCCTGGATGTAATGGGCAGTAAAAGCCATGGTCTGACCACTGATGATTTGCTCTCTTCTCGCTCTTCTGCTGTCTGCCTGGGGTGGCATGGCCACCGAAATCTGATTGCCTTCAGTTCACAATGGGTCTAGGACTTCATCATCACCTCTTGGATTGTCTTCCACCCACTCATCCCTGCTACCCTCCTTCTCAGCCTCCACATTGCAGAAAGCCGCAGCAGTCAGCACTTGGGTTTCAACCCTATCGAGGATATCCAGCGATGGACCAATGTCCACATCATCATGCTCCAACACATGAACGTCATCAAAGAGCAGTAGTCACTACCCCTTGACTTGTAGCTTGTGGGGGTGGAGGCTGTGGAGGTTCTGCACAAGTGGAGTAAGTTGAAGAAAAATAAAGGGGGGTGGAAAAATAAAGAAAAAATCTAATAATAATAATAGCAATGTTTTTCTGTTTGCTTTGCAGGGTCCTGGGCATGGATGTGCTGAAGATACCATGGAATACGCTCTATCAATAAGCAGTTACAATAATAATTTATTTTTTCCTTTACAGGTCCCTGGTGAATTGGAACTTGAAGCACTGTGTGCCATCTAATCTATCAATGGCTCAACTTAGTCTGGCCTCACCATTCTGGCATCAGTATTGGGGTCTACAAGAATACGCTGCAAAGCCTGGCTCCTGCTGGCTCCGGAGGAAGGTGTAGAAAGCACAGATATGACACGTTCTCTACCTTCAGCACCAGCAAACTTCATTTTTGAAGTAACGGACAATGGTCTGTCCCCCTAACTATATCAGCCACCTGTCCCTGGAAGTGGCCTGTAAAGGATAATTAGCAGATGTTTTTCTCTCCTCCTCAGTATATGAGCAGCCTGTCCCTGAAATTGGCCTGAAAAGGTCCCTTTGTCCCTAGTGAGATGGGCAATTCGCTTTGGAAATGGGCCCCCCCCCCCCCTTTACTCACGCGGTTAAAAAATATTCTCTATTTTTCTGTTATTCTGTTATTATATTGAGCACTTTCCTCCACCCATTTTATGCAGAGCTATCGCCCAGGTGCCCCCACCCTCAATTCGGCATCCAACCCCCGTAAAAATAAGTAATATTTTGTTTTTTGTTTGTATGTATTTATGTATGTATGTATGTATGTATGTATTTATTTCTTTAATACTTTTTTTTTGGTTGCTATTATTTTGAGTAAATTCCTCAGCCCATTTTGTACAGGGATATCGCTCAGGTGCCCCCGACCCCAATGTGGCTTCCAACCTTGTAAACATTCTAATATTTTGAATTTTTTTCATTTATGTATGTGTTTCTTTAATTTATTTTATTTTTCTGTTATTATTTTGAGTACTTTCCATAGCCCATTTTGTGCAGAGCAATTACCCGGCTGTTCCCCCTGATTTGCAGTCCTCTAGCCTTTGCTACCCCAATTTGACATCAATTTTTAGTCACTTGGGTTCCAGTCCGCGGACCCGAATCGAACTTTAGAGGCAAGTTTGGCCGAACTCGGGGAACCTGAATTGTCAACAAAATGATCACTAAAATGTTAGTAAGTTGTTGTACCGTGTTAGCCATTGATGTAAGCAGGAAATCCAAGGTTAACTAAAATGTTGAAATTGTTCCAACATTGGCACTTGAAAATCTGTTTCAAGATATGTATATGCAAAACAAATTTGGAAAGCTTAAATTGTGAAAGCTTAATAAATCACTAGGTTAATGTTCGATATCGATAGAATTGGGGTTTATTCATGAAGCTCTAGCGCCAGATAGTGCTTTGTAGTGGCAGGCAGCATCTGTCACATGTATGAAAGCTATTCCGTAGAGCGCCTGGAACAGCGCCATCATTACAGGTGGCTCAGCATATAGCGCCGGTGCTCTAGCTTCCAGAGCGCCAGGTATTACCTGTCGCTACCTGTCGCTCTCCCATACATTTCAATGGACGTTCCTTTCCTTCTGTTTAAACGGGGTTTGTTTTTTTTTTATTTATTTATTTTTTCTCTCAAATAATGGTGTCACCTCTCCTGGAGTCATTTTTGAAAACTTTTTTGCTTTTTTATATTTTTATGCAGAATTGTCATTACAGGTCTGGCAATAAAGTATTAATGTCACAATGTTACAACAATGTAATTCCATGTGTTTTCGCTTTGTTACTGGTGGATATGTATTCAAAAATAGACTTTAATCACATAGCATCTGCCGCTCTATGGTATAGCGACCAGATTTAGAGCGCCTATGCTCTGTGACTGTTGGCTGGGCAGATGAAAAAGCCACTCCCCGTCACCAGTGCCCATTGGACCAGGAGGGTGCCTGTTTTTTTGTTGAATGTGGTGTGAGTCGCTGAGAGTTGGCTGGCGCTACTTTTCGCTCCCTGCAACGCTGTACTGGTGTTAGAACGCCCAACATACATCTCATTCATCAATGCCGGCCAGGTTACTACAGCGACTGAGGCGCTCTGTTACAGCGTCCGATAACTGATCACAGTGTATACTAGCGGATGCTCATCTGCCGATATCTGGTGCTAGTGATGAATCAGTCTGCCTGTGTATTAAGCTCTCACAATTTAAATGTCCTAGATTTGTCCCACTGAAAAAAAAAGGCAGCTTAGCTATGGATCCCTTGTCAGCTCATGGGCAGCACAGAGTGAGTTTTAAATACAGCATGCATTCACATACAATTGCAAAAATAACTTTCATTTATAATTGTCCGTTTTGTTAGTTACTGTAGCTGTAAATTGAACACATTAAAAATGGACGATAGTTAGCAGAAAGATACCATAGCATTCGGGACAAGGCCCAGTTATGTGCAAAGTTTTTATTAATGTTATGGTAGATGGAATAAAAAATAATGTAGGAGATTTTTGCTTATTACACAATAATATACATAATTATTAAAACTAATGTATAGTGATATATTTAGAGAAAAGCCATAATGGCATTGCAGTTTGAACTATATCATTATGGAGAAAAGAAAGAATAGACGCATAGGCTTTGCCAATAATATTTTTACCCGTGCATGAAAAAGACTGAATATGCATCGAAAAAACCTTAAACTCACCTTTTATCCTCCTGCAAGTTACCAGCTCTAGTATGGCAGTGACCAGCTTACTGGATTAGATTGGACTGGCCACTCCCCTGCCATCAGTTGCAGAGACTCCAGCGCACCTTTTGTTCCAAAGCCTGGCACACTCCCTCTAATGCAGTGAATGGCTTGGGGAATACCAGGGACACAGTAGAGGATGCCATGGGCCAGCCATTGACTGGAGATGTGTCCTGGAATGCACATGACTGCTGCAGGATGAAAAAGGTGAGTAGAGAGCAACTTCAACAGTATTTGGGTGGTTGGTGCTTGAAGATGGATATATAAAAAAATTGTGTGTTGGATGTAAAAAGTCTTACTAAAATAATATAAAATATAATAATTTTTATAAATGAAGTGCCACATAATAAATTACGTAGCAAAGAACAGGTCAGCAATTGAAACACAAGGAATGAGGGCCTTGCTCGCAATCCTACAATCTAAGAGGAGAGTGGGGGTGACACAAGGTAATGCTAAAAGCTAAAACATAAAGAGATATGTGTCAAGTCGCTCTAATTTTTGTACTGGAAGGTGGATTAGCATAAATTCGAAATCATTTCTATGTTATCCTTGAGTCTCAGAAAGCTGAGACTGTCACATTTTTTAGCTTTTATACAACTAAACTATACTGTGTGGGCTCTGAAAGTGTGTTATTTCGTTTTTTTTTCCATCAAACATTAGTTTAGAATCTAGCATCAACAGCACAAAATTAAAAGACTTACTACTGGCAAATAAATATCCTTAGCTTTAAATAATAAATAAATGCCTTCAAACTTTCCATTCAGTGCTAGTAAAATGTCATTTTATTTCCTTTGTTTTTCTTCTCCCAATAATCTTGACAGTCACTAGGAGTGGCACAAGCTGATTCCCCAAAATGAGAACGTAATATGTAATACAATAGGTAAAAGAAAAGCATCACATTGTATTCAAATAGAAAATGATGGGCAAGCTCCATACCTTACTCAGAACTGGATACCAGAGGCCAGGACTGGCTTACAATGCATGGATTAAAGGAAAATAGATGTCCAGCACTCTGGGTGGTTCCATAAAACATAAAATTTATTATTAAGTATAAAAGCCCATTGGTTCCATAAAATCAGAAACTCACATGACAGGTGAACTAACGCGTTTCGGACTGCAGTCCAGTTGCGGTCTTATTCATATACATAGCAGCATTGTTCTAATTTTCAATTTATATTATGACCTGTATCCACAGTTAGCGTCCTTAGTCATATACATTGCAGCATTGTTTTTATTTTCAATTTATAATATTACATGTATCCACTGTTTCCACCCAGAAGCCGGCAAGCAAGACAGTCATGCCCACATCGGCAGCCACATCCATCCTCAGTCTCCTTAACCAATGGCAGGGAGACGGGGTGGAAATGTTACCCCCTACAGAGCCTGAACACCGCTGTCTGCCCCACAGAGACAAATAACAGTCTTGACGGCAGAAATAGACCACAGTGACAGGCTAGGATGACAGTTGCAAGTGGCAAGTTGCACCGTCCCACATGCAGCAAGCACGGGCTGTGGAAGCTCGCCATCGAGCAACAGGCATCCTTATTGCAATGCTAGAATAATGTAAAAGAAACCTAAAAATTTCACAGGCTAATATCCATATTAGGTGGAACCTATGTGAAACTCAATCAATAGTAAAGAAGGGGCATCATCATAAGAAATAGTAGGTAAGCATAATTAAAATTAAAATACATTGTACTATAATACCTCCCCTATAAGTGTAATATTAATACTTAGATACAAGACATGAATAATTTTTCGCATGAGGCCAATACATGAAGTAAAATAATCAGAATAATGAAATTATTAGGGTGAATACCATACTTCCAATACAAAGTATATACTTCTTCTGCCGTCTGTTGGCCAGTACATAGAGTCACATCAAAGGGAGAGTTTAGACTGATGGGTGGTCTTGTTCCCAGGAGAAAAATCCACCTGGATTCTCTCATTAGGAGCAATCTCTTAATATCGCCTTCTCTTGGTTCCTAGTCTAATTCGATCAATATCCTGTACACCTAGGCTTGAAATGCTTCCTCCGTGACATTGTATAACATGTTTGGAAACATGACAGATATTATTTATAAAATCTCTCTCAGCTCCATATATATGTTTGCTGAATCTTTTTTGAGGCTTCTAGCGGAACAACCTATGTATTGTATATTACATTCTACACATGAAATAAAAAAAATTATATACTTTGTTTCACAATTAATGAAACAGTTGATGTCATATTTTTTGCCATTGCTCATTGATTGGAATTCTTTATGCTGTTTGACATATTTGCATGTGGAACACCGAGATTAGCCACATCTACAACAACCGGAGGCTGCAAGGTACGTCTCTGAGGATTTTGTGGTGGACAACATAGAGGGTGCCAGTTTTGCCCCTGGACTGCAGTCCGACACGCATTATTTCACTTGTCCTGTGAGTTCCCGATTTTAGGTAACCAATGGACTTTTATACTTAATATGAATATGTTATGTTTTATGGAACCACCCAGAGTGCTGGACATCTATTTTCATTACATTGCATTGTTGAGCTATATGTGATAGTTTGGAGGGGCACAGGCCTTTTAATGCATGAATTTCCTTTTTGTCTACAATTTTCTTTATTTTAGCAAGCTCTATGTTGCAAAAATTCTTGTAGTACAAGTAAAAGTCTGGTTTCATCATAGTATTTCATTAGAACCCCTTTGCCAATTCACATTTAAATAAAAAACATGATGGAAAAAACAAACAAGAACTCACCTCACATCGTATTCCTCATGTCCACTATCGGGAGACGTCCTCTCTTCAGGTCTGCTGAGACAGGGGCACCCTCCTGGTCTAATGGGCACTGGTGACGGGGAGTGACTTTTTCATCTGCCCAGCCAGCATCTGTAGTAAAGGAGAGCACAGCTGAATGCCCCTCTGTGGGCCTCCTCTTCAGTGACATAATTAGTCACATGGGGGAATTCAACAGAGGCCGTTCCTCTGTGGTATCAAAGGTTCCTTTCCTAGCAGCTAGGCTCTAGCTTGGCAGGACACCTATAAAAGAACTGTGTCCCCCTTCGCTACAGATGTTGGGGGGTGGCTGCAAATGCCACTGTCATCACAAAACCAGTGCCCACTGGACCAAGAGGAAACCGCCGAACCAACAGACATTGAAGAGAGGAGGAGGAAGATGCCGAGAGGTGAGTCTGTAGCCAGTCTATAACTTGGTATGTGATCCAAGGGACCCCTATACTAGTTCAGAAGTTGTGGTGGCTGGAGCTAATGTATCTGGCCGCATAGGAAGCTGGATATTGGGGACTATCTGGCAGGAGGGATGGCGGTAAGATGGCGGCCGCCATCGAGGATGAAAGGGGAGAGAGCCTTCCGGGGCTCTCTTCTGAAGATCTGTAAGTCCTGGGGGGGGGGGGATCAGAGGCCCCCCAGGTGAAAAGGAGGGACAGCGGGAGCCAGCGCACACAGAGGTAAGTGAATGTCATTTTTATTTTATTTTTTTTTACAGTTAGCAGCTGCTGCTGCAGAAGCGGGGGGGGGCAGCCTATTCCGGGGGCTCTCCTGGAGCCATCCGACCCCCCACAGGGGATCAGATGGCACCAAATTAAAGAGGAGACCCGGCCGGATCCAACGAGGGGTCAGGTGAGTATTTTTTTTTTTTTTTGCCCGCTAGCAGGGGTAAATGCCAGGCACGTAAATTTTACGTGGCTGGCACTTAAGTGACGGAGAGGCAATCACGTAAATTTTACGTGGCTGGCATTTAAAGGGTTAAAGTAACAGTGGGTGCTACTCCCAGGCTCTGAGAGCCATACATAAAATGCTACAAAAACAACAAGGGAAGCACTCCAATGCCAAAATAAAATATCAAACTTTATTTAATAACCACATCCACAACATATATAATTAGACATATTAAAAGCACATTAAAAAAACATATAACAATACCACACAGGCCATACAAACATACAGGAAGCGTAAGCGGTGGGGAGAGAATTTAATAACCCATCATAGTAATGCAATAAGGGTGGAATCCTTATATCAAGTTAAACCTAATATCTATATTGTGCAAAGAGTGCAAAAAAGTGTAAAATAGTGTGCAGAAATGTGCAAAAGTGGTATTGTTATATGTTTTTTAATGTGTTTTAATATGTCTAGTTGTATATGTTGTGGATGTGGTTATTAAATAAAGTTTGATATTGAATTTTGATTTTGGCCTTTTTCGCAGTAAGAGGTGGCTTCATCAGAAGCTGCTCAAATGTAGTATATTAGTAAGATCCAGTAAGGTAAGGCAGATCCACTGGTGGAGGACCGGCTGTAAATGGCTGTGTGTGATTAGATCATTGTTGTTCCTTAAATGTGTCAGATGAGGAAAGTCTGGTGTGTTCTGAATGGTAGGAGTTAGGTGATTCTCGTAGTGGGTAGAGGCTAACGTGTGGGAGAAGCAAACTGGCCAGATGGTCCATTGTTGAAGCTGGTGTGGATGCTTGCTGATTCTTCCATCTTGGCGCTGGCGGATCTGTTTGTAAAGTCAAGTATTTTATAGTTTGGGGGACTGAGATCAACTGTGTGCACTTTGTTTATATCTTGTGGGATGAGGGAAGTTCTGTCTGCCTTTATTGTTTTGAGTGTGGATATCAAGGTAAAAGTTTAGAACTTCTGATTTAAACCATGAAATGTTATTGCTTGTTTGGCCAGCTGCTTGGTTTAACTCAACATAAAATAAAGCTAAAGATCCAAAAGAATGGAAGTCTGGCGATGCAGCAGAAAGAAAACAGTACACACAATGCCCTTTCTTGATACACACAGAAAACTAGCGTGCTGATCCAGAGCAAGCCTTCCCCTTGTGACAACCTACTGAGTACAAGACAATAATGTGAAGTACCAGCTCAATGGTTCTGAATGACTTCATGTTTTTACAAATACTTGAAACAATATAGTTTCTGGCTGCCTGCCACAGTAAGCAGACACTGCCATGATATACAGAACAAATATAGCAGTAAACTAGGCATGGCGAGTTCTCCAAATTTTAACTGTGAAGACTGTATATTTACAATTGCTCGGCAATAATTATTGCCAGTTATAACCACAGGAGTTACTCTAACATAAGAATGTACAAAATACAACATAGGTATTAATGAAAAGCAAGAAATTCAGCTTTTACTACATTTTATAGCTTTTACTGATTTTTAATACTGTGAACAATGGTCTAATGCTCAACATTTAATTTACTCAAATGAGTAGTTAATTTATATTGGTAATTTGTTTTGATGTGTGTACTTATATTTTGAGATTTTACTGATGCTGATTTACTTAACCCTTTTGCTGCCAAGCACGTAACACCTACGTGCTGGCTTGTCTCGGCCTTAAGTGCCAAGCCCGTAGGTGTTACGCATTCGACTTTCCCCGCTGCTAGTTAAAAAAATAAAAATGTAAAATACTCACCTGACCCCTCGTTGGATCTGGCCGGGTCTCCTCTATAATTTGGTGCCATCTGATCCCCCGTGGGGGAGCCCCCGGAATAGGCCACCCCCCCCCGCTTCGGCAGCAACAGCTGCTAACTGTAAAAAAAAAAAAAAAAATGACATTTACTTACCTGCAGTCGCGCTGCCTCCCGCCGGGTCTTCTCTTCACTGGGGGGGGCTCCGATCGCCCCCCCAGCCTCTTCCGTGGCGAGGAGAGGGCAGAAAATGTCCTCTCCCCCCACTTCCTGGATCGAGACAGCTAGCCCCGCAGCCGGCTTCTTACCTCCAGCACCTGAGACTCTGAATCAGTCTGCTCGGTGCTTGGAGCAGAGAGCAGAGGAGGAGGAGAGGGCTGTGATCGCCCCCCCCCCTCCCCAGGCTCTCTCTTCCAAACACGCGAGCAGACTGTCAGCGGAGATCACCGGGGGACACAGGATCGGAGGTGAGTAAAGTTAAAAAAAAAAAAAATTATAAAAATCGTTTTTTTATTTATGTGTCTGTGTTTTTTTTATTCAACATTTAACCCCTTGTGAACTGGTATAAGGGGTCCATGAGACCCCTTATACCAGTTCACAAGGCTGGGGGGGGGTGGAAAGTCACCTGTCCTAGCGGGTGACTTGCCATTAACTCCCGGCCCCCCATTACCTGCCTCCCCAAAGCCCGGGGGGGGCAGAAGAGCCCAGGCCCACATAGGCTATGGGGGCTCGTAGGCTGCAGGGTGGGAGTGCCACAAAAGCTGCCCCCCCCACTCTGTGCCTACAAGCCCCCATAGCTGGTCCCGGGCTGGTTACTTTGGGTAAGGGGGACCCCACGTAATTTTTTTTAAATTTTTAACCCTTTAACCGTCAGCCTACCTGGAGTTTTTGTCACCCTTTGTTGCCAGACCATTTTGCACTATTTTGCGCTCCCCTTGTTCAACTGTGATTTTTGAAGGGATTTCCATGGATTTCCCAGGAAAATTATATATTGTTTTTTTCAGCAAGTCTGGGCTTTTTTCATCAAGTCTGGGCTTTAACATGAAATGTCTTGTTTGTCATTTTTCAAGTGTATTCTTAATATTTTGGGGTGAAATATGTGCAAATAAATTAAAAAATTCTATTTTTTACAATTTGTATTGTAAGACACCCTTTCCTGCCCAGGAGACTCCCTCAAACTGAAACAGCACTTTAAGAGATTTTTAGATCAAATACAGCTATGCTAAGCGCTATGTGCACTTTGCAGTTTTTTAATAAAAACAGCCCTTTACATTTGAAATACCCCCCACAAACGATATATTCTCTGGAAATACACACTTCAAGCTTTCTAGGCGTACCAGGCTTGTTGATGTTGCCACAGTTTTCTGGAAGTTCTCCCTCAATGTACTCTTTGGTTACACAGAGCTTCCCTAAAAAAGGATAAAAAAAACAGGATCAAAGCCACATTTTCCTAAAAAAACTATATGCAAACAAGAAAAAACAAGTTAATCTGAAAAAGCAACATCCTCCCGAACAGAACAATACCCAACATGCATAGGTACTGTCAAAAGAAGAGTTGCCAAACACCAAAAAGTAAAACATGTGCACAATGGTAATTTTGCTTGAAAATTTCAACTCTGCAGACAAAGTGTGCACCTTGTGCTTTTTCTGCCAAAAAAACCCTTTACATTTGGAATACCCCCCACAAACCATACATTCCTGAAAGTACACATGATAAGCTTTCTAAGCGTACCCAGCATGTTGTAGTGGGCCCATCTTTCTGAAAGTAATCCCTCAAAGAATTCTTTGGTCGCACAGGGTTTCCCTTAAAAAATGTATAATAAAGCAGAATGACGGGTCATTTTTCACCATTTTGCGCTATGCTCAGCTGTGATTTTTGCAGGAATTTTCAGGAAAATGATATATTTTATTTTTGCTGCAGAGTTTAGGCTTTTAGGTTTTTAATTTTTTTACTGTTTTTTTAAATATTTTTGAGTAAATTAAACAAAACAAAATAAAAAAAATATTTTTTAGAAAATTGTCTCCTTTATTTCAAATAAAGCCTTTTTTTTTTTTTAAAGAAAACCATACTGCATGTGAAAGCCCCATTTCTCCCGATTACAACAGTACCACATATGTATCGGTAGCCCCCCGTTACTGTTCAGAAGACCCCCCAAACTGAAAAAACACTTTATAACTTCCAAGGGGGGGGGGGGGTAATCCCCATTTTTTTTAATTTTAAGGGTTAAAAACCCCTTAAAAATTCCCATAAAAAATTACATGGAGTCCCCCATACCCAGCATAACCAGCCCGGGGATCAGCTATGCAGGGCTTGTAGAACAGGGCGCAGGGGCCAGCTTTGGTGGCCCCCCCACCCTGCCAGGTATAAGCCCGCACCTAAATCAGCCTCGGGGAGGCAGGTAATGGGGGGCCGGGGTTAATGGCAAATCACCCGCTCGCCGCAGGTGACTTGACAGCCCCCCAGCCTTGTGAACTGGTATAGGGGTTTCATGGACTCCTTACAATTTCACAATGGGTTAAAGTGGACCAACACCCAGGGCTGATCGGCCCGGGAATCTATAAGATTCCCAGACCGTTCTATTTCCTCCCCCGGGGCATCCAAAATTCGGGATGCCCCCCTGTGTGACACCCCACAGAACACCCTCTACCACTTACTTGAATCCCGGTCCTACGGCGCATGCGCGGGCCGCATCCCTGCTATCCCTCTAGTAGGGCGCGTGCCTGCGCCGGCTATTTACGCTCCCTGTTAGAGGGAAGGATGCACCCCCTAGCGCGCTCAGAGCTGCTGAGCTTAGACGTCTCTTAGACGTCCATAACTCAGCCGCTCTGAGCGCGCTGATTGGACGAGCGGTCGCGCATGCGCCGTAGGACCCGGGTGAGGTGAGTTATTGTGGGTGATCGGGGGGAGTTTCACACAGCGGGGCATCCCCGGGGAAAAGGACCAATACCCAGGATAGTCAAAATCCTGGGTGTTGGTCCACTTAAAAAAAAAAAAACACAACAAAATGCTGGAAGCATTTATTACCAGCTGGGCGACAGGACATAAGGGGTTAATTAAAAAAAAATTGACATAGGGTCCACCCTCCCAGGGGGGGGACCACATTTTTTTTGGGAATTTTAAGGGTTAAAAACCCTTAAAAATCAGGGTCCCCCCTACCCAGCGTTACTGACACGGACCAGCTATGGGGGCTTGTAGAACAGGGCGCAGGGGACAGCACTGGTGGCCCCTGGCCCTGCAGGCTACTAGCCCACATAGCCATAGTGGCCTGGGCCCTTTCCCCCCCCCTCCCTGGCCTTTGGGGAGGCAGGTAATGGGGGGCTGGGGGTTAATGGCAAGTCACCCACTCGCTGCAGGTGACTTGCCATACCCAGAGCCTTGTGAGCTGGTATAGGGGTCTTATAGACCCCTTACCAGCTCACAAAGGGTTAACTGAAAAAAAAAGACACACACAAAATGATTTTATTAAAAAGAAAAAAAAATTTTACTGTACTTACTTCCGATTGTAAGCTCTTGTCCCTCGCCGCTCTGATGACAGATGCTGGTGATCGGCATCCAGAGAAGGGGGAGGCAGGAGATCAGAGGATCCCCTGCCACCTCCTTCCCCGGGCACCGATCACCGGCATCTGACAGCTGAGAGAGCTGAAGCCGGTGATCGGGACTGGGATGACGTCCATAGCGGGGAGACGGGCCGGTATGACGTCATTAGCCTCGCCCCCAAAATGGGCGGGGCTTAGCTGCAAGATGGCGGCCGCCGTCGGAAGAGCAGAGGGGAGAGAGCCTTCCAGGCTCTCTCCTGAAGATCGGAAAGACCTGGGGGGGATCGGAGGCCCCCCAGGTGAAGAGGAGGGTCGGCGGGAGCCAGCGCACACGGAGGTAAGTAAATGTCCTTTTTTTTTTTTTCTTTACAGGAAAAGCCGGAGGCAGCTGAAACGGGGGGGCACCCTATTCCGGGCCCTCCCCTGCAGCCGGAGGAGGTCCGATGAACGATCAGAGATCACCATCTTGAAGAGGAGACCCGGCTGAATCAAACGAGGGGTCAGGTAAGTGACTTTTTTTACAACTTTTTTTACTATTAGTGGGGAAATCAGGCACATAAAATGTACGTGGCTGGCAGTTAACTGCAGGGGATGCTTTTAAAGGGTTTTTAACCCTTAAAAATCCCCAAAAATGGGGTCCCCCCCATGTCCCCCATGACCCTATGTCATTTTTTTTAATTAACTCTTTGTGTTCTGTCATCCAGCAGCTATAAAAAGGCTTCCAGCAGGTGAGCAGAAGCCAGTGATTGCCGAGGGACACAGTGCTCCAGGATGGATGGGAGGTAAGTATTAAAAAAATAAATAAATAAATAAAATATTTTTTTCTTTTTGCGTGTGTGTGTTTTTTTTGCATATAGCCCCTTGTGAACTGGTAAGGGGTCCATGACCCCTATACCAGTTTTCAAGGCTGGGGGAGGTGGCAAGTCACCTGTGACTAGCGGGTGACTTGCCATTAACCCCTGGCACCCCCATTACCTGCCTCCCCAAAGCCCAGGGGGGGGCAGAAGAGCCCGGGCCCACGGGCTATGCGGGCTTGTAGCCTGCAGGGCCAGGGGCCACAAAAGCTGGCCCCTGTGCCCTGTTTCTACAAGCCCTGCATAGCTGGTCCCGGGCTGGTTACTTTGGGTAAGGGGGACCCCATGTCAATTTTTTTTTTGGATTTTTAAGGGTTTTTAACCTTTAAAAATCCCCCCCAAAAAATGCCCCCCCCCCCCCCCCCCCCCGGGAGGGGGTACCCTATATCATTTTTTTTCTCGATTTAACCCTTTGTAGTGTGGATGATAGTTGTATTTCATTTGTAAATGTTATAAAATATTATAAAGTACTTGTTTCAGTTAGGGGGGTCTCCTGGGCAGGAACGGGGGGCTACCGATAAATATGTGGTACCGTTCTAATCGGTAGAAATGGGGCTTTCACATGCAATATGCTTTTCCTTAATAAAATACATTTTTTATTTAAAATAAAGGAGTCAATTTTCTAAAAATGTTTTTATTTATTTATTTATTTATTTATTTTACTTAATAATATTGTAAAAAAACAAAATAAAATTTACAAACAAGACATTTCATGTTAAAGCCTAAACTCTGCTGCAAAAAAATATAAATATAATTTTCCTGAAAATTACAGCAAAAATGGCACAAAACATGGCGCAAAATGGGGAAAAATGACCTGTCAACAGAGGGTGACAAAATCTCAAGTAGGCTGGCAATTAAAAGGGTTAAAAGTAGCTATGCATGTTGGGTATTGTTCTGTTCAGGGGACCTTGCGCTTTCAGACTTAGCTTGTTTTTTCTGGTTTGCATATTTATATTTTAGGAAAAGGTGTTTTTTATTCAGATTTTTTTTACATTTTTTTTAGGGAAACCCTGCGCAACCAAAGAATTCTTTGAGGGATTAATTCCAGAAAGATGAGCCCACTACAACAAGCTGGGTACGCTTAGAAAGCTTAACATGTGTAATTTCAGGGAATTCATGGTTTATGGGGGATATTCCAAATGTAAAGGGTTGTTTTGGTTGAAAAATCGCAAGGTGCGCACTGTCAGCAGAGCTGAAATTTTCAAGTAAAATTACCGTTACGCACATGCTTTACTTTGGGGTGTTTGGCAACTCTTCCCTTGACAGAACCTATGCATGTTGGGTGTTGTTCTGTTCGGGGGATGTTGCTTTTTCAGATTAAACTTGTTTTTTCTTGTTTGTATATAGTTTATTTAGGAAAATGTGGCTTTGATTCTGCTTTTTTATCCTTTTTTTTGGGAAACTCTTTGCAACTAAAGAATACATTGAGGAATTACTTCCAGAAAACTATGGGCACATCAACACGCCTGGTACACCTAGAAAGCTTGAGTTGTGTACTTCCAGGGAATATATAGTTTGTTGGGGATATTTCAAATGTAAAGGGTTGTTTTTCTGGTAAAACTGCAAGGTGCACATATTGCATAGCATAGTTGTATTTTATCTGAAAATCCCCTAAAGCGCTATTTCAGTTTGGGGGAGTCTCCTGGGCAGGAAAGGGTGTCTACCTATACATATGTAGTATCGCTGTAACCGGGAGAAATTGGGATTTCACACGCAATAAGATTTTATTGACAAACTTACATTTTTTATTACAAAAAACACTGCAAATTTTAAAAAAATAATTTTTTAAAAATGTTTTCACATATTTCACCCAAAAAAATTGAGAATACACCTAAAAATTACAAACAAGACATTTCATGTTAAAGCCCAGACTCTGTTGAAAAAAACAATATATAATTTTCCTGGAAAATCCCTAGAAATCAAAAATCACAGTTGAACATGTGTAGCGCAAAATAGTGAAACATGGTCTGGCAACAGGGAGTGGCAAATGCTGCAGGTAGGCTGGCAGTGAAAGAGTTAAACATATGTCATTATATGTCACCCACAAACCCTTAGGAGGATCAATTCTTGTTAGTAGTAGTAAAGTTTATTTTTTCATTTTAGGTTGGGGAATTAACATTTAAAGAAATAAAAAAGAAACAAATTGTTTTTTTGCAGTGACAGGGAAGCTGTTGTAATAGTTATGGTGGAGGTGGAGGAAGCATTACATCTACAGTATGTAAACAGATAGAGAAATACAAATATTGCGCTAACCAATTAGGAATTTTTTTAAAAGATTAAATATTAGATTAGATAAAACACAGAGCCATTAGGCATTGATTCAATAAGTTGAAACAAATTATCATGTTACTAAAACAATTCACTTGAAAATTTCTTGGGAGTAAAAAATGATCCGTGTTCTCCTTGCTTTTTTCTCAAGAAGTAAATATTTTACAACTAGGGATGAGCGAGCCAGAGCTACAAAGTTCGCGTTTGTACCAAACTTTTCAAGCTCATGTCTCCAAACCTGAGCATGGACTTTAGTGAAAAGTCCATCCCTAAGTTAGATGCTTGGCAAAAAGCAGAGTTGCCCATGGTAGGCATGGCTGTTATTGGCCAGGCGGGCCATGTGACCCCGCTTCATAAATGGTGGGGTTGCGCATCAAACCGATCCAAGAGCACTCTGCTCTGCAGGTGTAGGTTTGCTGCTTAGTGAGGGACAGATTAGGCATCTTTATATAAAAAAAAAATCAAAATCCAATTGTCATTTTTAGGGCACATAGAAAGGGAAAGGAGAATGGCTACATCCCAAACTGTCCAGTTAGCTTCTATTGAAAATACCCAGAACGACTTTGTCAAGGGTTATCTCTGACATCCCATCTGACCCAGAGTTGGGGGCAGAACAAGACTCTTCACAAGACTCTGTGGATGAAGGGGTTTAGGGGAAGAGAAAGCAGGAACGCTATCATACTCTTCCTGATGATCTGGAGTTACTCCTGCAAGATATTTATGGAACTTGGGACATTCAGCAGCAAAAAACACCCCTTTCCCAGCAGGATGAAATGTACAAGGAAATCCTTGCTAAACGTTCTGAGAAAGCTTTTCCCATACATGCAGTTAAAACTGAATGGGATACCCCGGAAAAGAAATTATTTTTACCCAAATCCTTAAAGAAAAAATTTCCCTTTCAGGATCCAATCATGGAACAATGGAAATAAGTGTATGCCCCTTTAGGTCAAGTGTCCAGGGCTTCCTATTTAAGTTTTGAGGATATGGGTACATTAAAGTGGACCAACACCGAGAGGTGATCGGCCCGGAAATCTATAAGATTCCCGGGCCGATCACCTCCCACCCCGCGGGACATCCGAGATCGGGATGTCCCACGGGGTGAAACCCCCCCAGACACCCCAAATCGCTTACCTGATCTTCGGCGGCGGGCGGCCGCCGCCGCCTCCCTCGCGCCCCTGTAAACGTGCGCGCGCCCGCGCCAGCCGTCTGCGAATGGCCGGAGGGGGCGCGCGCGCGCCGAAAGTGACGCGAGGGAGGCGGCGGCGGCGACAGCCACTTGGACGTTCCTGATCCCCGCCTGGACGTTGCCGTCACGTGGCAGCGGGGACAGGTAAGATTTTGGGGCTTTCTGGGGGGTTTCACACAGCGGGGCACCCCCGATCGGGGTGCCCCGCCGAAGTGGACCAAAACCCAGGATAGTCAAAATCCTGGGTGTTGGTCCACTTTAAGGGATCCTATGGAACTAATGTTGCTCAGGAAATTATCAGAACTTTGGCCAAGACTTCTGCTTTAGTGGCATGTGGTCTCAGGGCAATTTGGTTAAAGACTTGGTCTGGTGACAGTGGGTCTAAGACTAAACTGTGTGGGATTCCATTTCAGGGTGGTCGCCTGTTTGTTGAGGACCTAGATGAGATATTATCTAGGAATTTTGGAAAGAACCAGCACTCCAATGTAAAGGTAAAAGTAAAATAGCTTATTTTGTAATCCAAACACCATAAATTGTGCAAAACAAGGATTGGTTTCTGGTCGACGTTTCAGGGTGCACTGTGGCCCCCTTCCTCAGGACCAACCTTGGGACTTGAGATGGTACTGACCAATAACTTCTTTAAGTTTGAAAAGCAGTTTTTTGAGCAAATGATCGGGACGGCGATGGGGAGTGCGGTCGCACCAGCGTTCGCAAATCTGTTTATGGAGTTCATAGAGGAAAGTTATATCTACCCCACACCCCAATATGAGAAAAACGTGACCTTTTGGGGGCGCTATATTGATGACATCATTATGATCTGGCAAGATGATGAGGAATCAGCCCAGCAGTTTATTGCAATGCTGAACTTAGTGTTCTCGACCATTAAATTTAACCCTGAAGTGTCAAGGGACTATGTCACATTTCTAGATGTGGCACTTCACAAGGACTCCATAGGCCAAATTAAGAAGGGCCAGTTCACTAAACCAACAGACAGAAATACTCTCCTGAAATAGGAGAGTTCACACCCCAGACATCTGGTTGACAACTTGCCCATTTCACAGTTCTTGGGAGTTCTTCGGATACACTCTGACAGTGAGACACTGGAGGAGCAACTTAAAGCCATGTATAACAAATTCAGAGAACGAGGGTATCCCAAACAGATCTTGACCGCAGCCATAATAAAATTCACTTATTACAGGCACACAATTTTCACATCCGCAAACAACTGCAACACAGATTTCTGTGTATATATCTTAAAATGCCCCTGTGGTCTCCTATATGTGGGAAAGACGATCGGCCCTTTCAAAAAACCCTTCCAAAAACACAAAAGCGATGTACGAGTTCATCAGGAGAAAGCGAAAAATGGAGAACCAGTGGACATGGAAAAACCTGTAGCTGTACATTTTTATACACATGGCCATCAGACACATGAACTAAAGGGCATGGTGATTGAACACATCCCCAGACCACCGAGGGGGGGTGATAGGAATCGTGACCTTCTCCAACATGAAATTTACTGGATCCATAGACTGGACACTGTTGCTCCAAGAGGACTGGATACTAGATGAACTAACCTTTTTTCCCCCTATTTTCAGATGAACTAACCTTCCCCCCCCCATTTTGAGATAAATTAACCTTTCCCCCAATCTTTAGGGAGTGACTGTATGTACCCCAATTCTCCAGTCTAAGCAAATTATTGGTGTTCCATTTCCATCCCTAAGGGCATTTTTATTTCCAATTGTTGTATGGTTATTTTTGCATTAAAAGTTTTATGATTGGGGGACAGCATGGGGTTGCCTGGCAACCCCCTGCTGACAAAAGCGGCGGTGCCCTGCAGATTCCATCGGCAGAGGCGCCCAGCAGAGGTAAGCTGGACCTCAAGGGGGCTCCCTATATTTTCTTTTATAGCATTAATTTACAATTTAATTTATATGCTAATTTCCGAGCGCCGGTGACGTCATTGATGACATCAGGCGCGGATTTTTGAATGATTATGGGCCAGTGGGCCATCTTTTTGTATGTAATGTCTGTTCACTGCTTAGTCCTGAGGAAGGGGGCCACAGTGCACCCCGAAACGTCGACCAGAAACCAATCCTTGTTTTGCACGATTTATGGTGTTTGGATTACAATATTTATACTTTACATTAGAGTGCTGGTTCTTTACAAAATTCTTGGACTTTGGCTGTGTCTCCGCGGACCACACACCCACTGACATGGGATACATATGAGTAAGAGTGCGGCAGCCACTAGAAAATTTGCTGAGATATAAGCCTCGATTCAGAGACACATTCGTCCGGACTTCCGTAGCTGTCTGTGAAAGTTTTGGTGGATGTTTGTGATTCTTTTGCTTTCGTCCATTTTCTACTCGCATGAACGTTCGGGAAAATGTGTATATGCTCTTTCAATGAACGGAAGTAGGGATGAGCGAATCGATCCGGACGAACCCGGATTCGATCCGAATTTCATGAAAAATTCGATTCGGATCGAATCCGAATTTCCCCGCGATTCGATCGCTCGAAGTTTTCCTTTAACATCCATTCATTTACATTTACAGGCATTCTAAGATGGTGGACGGGACATGTCCAGACATCAACCCCGCGCCAGTGCAAGCTGGGACAGTCACATGCAGCCTATCAGCAGCCAGCAAGCCCGGTGACGTCACAGCGCTATTTAAGTCGGCCATCTTGCTTTTCCTTCCTCATTTCTCTATTGCATTCGTGAGAGACAGAACGCTGTAGTGAGGGAGAGAGGCAGTTAGACAGGCAGGGACAGACAGGGACAGGCTGGAGACAGGCAGGAGACAGGCAGGAGACAGACAGAAAGTCAGCGAAAAACAGGGAAAGTTAGGAAAAATCGGAGGCAGTCACAGGGAGATTTTTTTTTTTTTTCATCCAGCCTGAGTGTTTGTTACTGGCTGGCTGACAGGCTTTGTTAGCGTTTTCAGGCTGCTTATACTAACTAACTGTGCATATATACTGAACTGATCTTAAGTCTGCTGTGAGGCATCCCATTCTGTGACTACAGCAGCCTCTATTTAAGACCATATAACCATTTGCACTTATTCTAATTGAAATTAGGCCTGATAAAGACACTTTTGCTGTGCATATTCTTACTGCTGCCTGCCAGGTGCACTCCTGTTGGGGCATCCCATTCTGTGACTACAGCAGCCTCTATTTAAGACCATATAACCATTTGCACCTATTATAATTGAAATTAGGCCTGATAAAGACACTTTTGCTGTGCATAGCACTACTGGTCCCTGCCAGGTGCACTCCTTTTTGGGGCATCCCATTCTGTGACTACAGCAGCCTCTATTTAAGACCATATAACCATTTGCACTTATTCTAATTGAAATTAGGCCTGATAAAGACACTTTTGCTGTGCATATTCTTACTGCTGCCTGCCAGGTGCACTCCTGTTGGGGCATCCCATTCTGTGACTACAGCAGCCTCTATTTAGGACCATATAACCATTTGCACTTATTCTAATTGAAATTAGGCCTGATAAAGACACTTTTGCTGTGCATAGCACTACTGGTCCCTGTCAGGTGCACTCCTTTTTGGGGCATCTCATTCTGTGACTACACCAGCCTCTATTTAAGACCATATAACCATTTGCACTTATTCTAATTGAAATTAGGCCTGATAAAGACACTTTTGCTGTGCATAGCACTACTGGTCCCTGCCAGGTGCACTCCTTTTTGGGGCATCCCATTCTGTGACTACAGCAGCCTCTATTTAAGACCATATAACCATTTGCACTTATTCTAATTGAAATTAGGCCTGATAAAGACACTTTTGCTGTGCATAGCACTACTGGTCCCTGCCAGGTGCACTTCTTTTTGGGGCATCCCATTCTGTGACTACACCAGCCTCTATTTAAGACCATATAACCATTTGCACTTATTCTAATTGAAATTAGGCCTGATAAAGACACTTTTTCTGTGCATAGCACTACTGGTCCCTGCCAGGTGCACTCCTTTTTGGGGCATCCCATTCTGTGACTACAGCAGCCTCTATTTAAGACCATATAACCATTTGCACTTATTCTAATTGAAATTAGGCCTGATAAAGACATTTTTGCTGTGCATATTCTTACTGCTGCCTGCCAGGTGCACTCCTGTTGGGGCATCCCATTCTGTGACTACACCAGCCTCTATTTAAGACCATATAACCATTTGCACCTATTATAATTGAAATTAGGCCTGATAAAGACACTTTTGCTGTGCATAGCACTACTGGTCCCTGCCAGGTGCACTCCTTTTTGGGGCATCTCATTCTGTGACTACACCAGCCTCTATTTAAGACCATATAACCATTTGCACTTATTCTAATTGAAATTAGGCCTGATAAAGACACTTTTGCTGTGCATAGCACTACTGGTCCCTGCCAGGTGCACTCCTTTTTGGGGCATCCCATTCTGTGACTACAGCAGCCTCTATTTAAGACCATATAACCATTTGCACTAATTCTAATTGAAATTAGGCCTGATAAAGACACTTTTGCTGTGCATAGCACTACTGGTTCCTGCCAGGTGCACTCCTTTTTGGGGCATCCCATTCTGTGACTACAGCAGCCTCTATTTAGGACCATATAACCATTTGCACTTATTCTAATTGAAATTAGGCCTGATAAAGACACTTTTGCTGTGCATAGCACTACTGGTCCCTGCCAGGTGCACTCCTTTTTGGGGCATCTCATTCTGTGACTACACCAGCCTCTATTTAAGACCATATAACCATTTGCACTTATTCTAATTGAAATTAGGCCTGATAAAGACACTTTTGCTGTGCATAGCACTACTGGTCCCTGCCAGGTGCACTCCTTTTTGGGGCATCCCATTCTGTAACATACCATTAGCCTCTGCATTTACTGTAAGCTGCACAGTTATTTAAAGAAATTTGGCCTGTATGAGCCTGCTAACACACTGCTGCTGTGTGCATATATACTGATCTCAAGTCAGCTTTGGGGCATCCCATTCTGTAACATACCATTAGCCTCTGCATTTACTGTAAGCTGCACAGTTATTTAAAGAAATTTGGCCTGTATGAGCCTGCTAACACACTGCTGCTGTGTGCATATATACTGATCTCAAGTCTGCTTGGGGCATCCCATTCTGTAACATACCATTAGCCTCTGCATTTACTGTAAGCTGCACAGTTATTTAAAGAAATTTGGCCTGTATGAGCCTGCTAACACACTGCTGCTGTGTGCATATATACTGATCTCAAGTCAGCTTTGGGGCATCCCATTCTGTAACATAACATAACCTACCTACCATACTAAGCAGCTCTCTTATTTAAACTAAGCAGGCCTCTTATTTACACTAAGCAGCTCTCTTATTTAAACTAAGCATGCCTCTTATTTACACTAAGCAGCTCTCTTATTTAAGCTAAGCAGCTCTCTTATTTAAACTAAGCAGGCCTCTTGGAGGCTGATTGTCCAATTTTGGGTGTGCATTTATATTCGGTTTCATATACAGTGGGGTATCCCAATTTGTAAGATAACCTACCCCAACCATGTAAACTAAATAGGCCTGTTGCAGCCTGAGTTTCTCTGCTTGCGTATGGCCTGCATTACAATCTGTCTCTTTCAATGACACTGCTGCCTGGGGTATCCCAATTTGTAAGATAACCTACCCCAACCATGTAAACTAAAGGTTACGTCCTTCCAGAAGGAAAACTTATGCCGAACACTATTTTTGTTAGGGGCATTGACCTTTGGATTGATCAGTTTTTTTTTCAAAGTATGGCGCTGTAAAGAAGGTCAAAATTATTTCTCATACTTGGATTAGTGTTACTTTTTGTTCAGCTTGAAATATACCAGGCCACACGGGCATCCCAAGGCACATGCTATTTTAACCCTATCTGTTATACAACATAAGCGTTGATCAGCATCAGCTGCTTTATTAAGCTACTTCAGTTTGCACTTCCTTTTTGACTGCTTTCATTTAACCAGGCCGCAGGGCACCCCAAAGCTGCACCTTGCACCCTACCTGTTTATACTAAATAAGCATCTACAGCCTCAGCTTTATTAAGTTATTGCATTTTGATTTGGTTTTGGTCTGCTTTAAATACACCAGGCCGCAGGGCATCCCAAACCTGCATGTTGCACCCCATCTGTTATACTAAATAAGCGTTGATCAGCATCAGCTTTATTAAGCTATTGCATTTTGCATTGGTTTTTGTACTGCTGCCAAAACACTAGCCCATATGGGCATCTCAAACCAGCACATGTCACCCTATCTGTTATACTAAATAAGCTTCTACAGGCCCTTTATTTATTTATTTTTATTTATATAGAGCTGCAATAGCTTATATTGTGAGGTAAATTTGCCATTTTGCAGCATAATATAGAGCAGCCCCTGTGTAAATCTGAGGGGCAATAGCTTATATAGTGAGGTAAATTTGCCATTTTGCTTCGTTATATAGAGCAGGCCCTGTGTAAATCTGAGGGGCAATAGTTTATATTATGAGGTAAATTCATGGTTTTGCACCATTATATGGAGCAGCCCCTGTGTAAGTCTGAGGGGCAATAACTTATATTGTGAGGTAAATTTGCCATTTTGCAGCATAATATAGAGCAGCCCCTGTGTAAATCTGAGGGGCAATAGCTTATATAGTGAGGTAAATTTGCCATTTTGCTTCGTTATATAGAGCAGCCCAGTTGCCATCTAAATCAACTACTGTCCGGCCAGTACAGCTTTTCCAGGGCAAACTCTGCTAGTTGCGGACACAAGTCAAGTTTGGCTTCCCAGCAAATCCAGTGGATCCTGAAGGTGTGTTGGCATGGTCATGTCAAGGTATGACATGACCTGCTGTTTGAGGTCCAGCTCCAGGTCTTCCTGCTGCTCATGAGTAGACTCACTATGCGGGTGTAGAAAGCTACTCACTAGCGAATGAAGACTGAGGCTGCTGCTGATGGAGCTGCTGCTGCTGCTCCTTCCACCCCCCCAGCAGCCATGGCAGTGGAAGGTGATCGCAGAGGTCCCCCCGAGTCAGACCTGCGGGAGTATGGGCCATGGCGCAGATAGACATCGCCCAACTGACTACGTGGGATGTCTCTGTAGTAGGTCAGTTTGTCCTCCCTCTCAGTGGGCGTAAAAAATGCCCCCATTTTGTGCCGGAAGCGAGGGTCCAATAAGTTGGAGAGCCAGAAGTCTTCCCGCTGACAAATGGAGACAATTCTGCGCTCACTAGTACGCAAGCATGTTAGCATGCATCGTGCCATTTGTGCAAGTGACTCGGAGGGACTACCTGTCTCCATCTCCACTGTAAACTGCCACGGTGTGTCTGGGTCCTCTGTCTCGCCTTCCTCACAACCCTCTAGCTCCTGTGGCTGCTCCTGCTCCTCCTCTCCTGTCAGATGACTAGATAAAATGGTCATTTTGTGAAACCTAAACTGTGGTTTGCTGTGCCCCACCCCCTCCACTTCAGCCCCCACAGGCTTCATGTGGCTGTGAAATGTGTGTGCCATGTCTCCAGTGCCCTGACCAGCCATGGTTTCCAACATGTGTTGTAGTACATGAAGCAGTGGAATCTCATCGTTCATCTCATAGTCCTGGCAACTGACTAATAACGTAGCTTCCTCAAAGGGCCTAAGCAAACGGTCGGTGGCACGTATGAGCTGCCAATGGTTTACATTGAATTTACACAGGGGTGTCCCCCTATCCGTTTGGATCATCCAGAAATCCATGATGGCTTTTCTCTGTTCCTATAGTGCAGTGGTCCTCAACCCTGTCCTCAAGGCCCACCAACATGTCATGTTTTTTGGATCTCCAAATAGCCAGCTCTATTGCTCTGCAGCTGCACTAATTACTCCCCCTGTGCATCTTTGTGGAGATCTGCAAAACCTGGCCTGTTGGTGGGCCTTGAGGACAGGGTTGGGGACCACTGCTATAGTGGATCCTGCATATGGAGGGTGGAATTCCAACGGGTGGAAACATCGCAAATCAGACTATGGTGGGGTACACCGTTGTGACGCTGAGGCTCAATAAGGTTGTGCTTGGTGGTGTAGGAGTGCCAGAAGTGCATGCTAACTTTCTTTCCTGTTGTTCGGATGTCTTTCAGATGGGGGCAAGACTTCAAAACTAGACTGAACACGTGTGCCATGTCAGGACGCATGACTCTGGCTTCCTTGTCGCAGCGCAAACAAGATGTTCTTCCAAGTGTAATGCAGCAGGCTGGACTTATGGTGACGCTGTCTGAGAGGAGAAATCCCTCAGACATCAAGATTAAAAATTCCAAGAATTTTTGAGGGCTAATTATTCAGAGGCAAATGATAGCTAGTTGTTTCTGATTTAATTACAAGGTGGAAACACACCCTCAAACAAAACTTCACTTTGGCAATACTATTGCATTTGTCTATTCATAATTTTATGTATATACACTAACTAACCTACTTTTTCTCCACAGGATGCTGCATGAAACACTGCCACATCGCTGAGTAGCTGATTTTTCCTAACAACAGTCCGCAATAATTCACTGCTGCTGCCGCCGCCACCGCCGCAGACTCCAGGGACCCTCTTCCACTACCTCGGCTTGCAACACCTCCTCCCACGACACTCTCCTCATCACTAATTGCCGGCTAGTGGAAGAAGAGGCGAGTGTCTCCTCCACTTCTTGGCTGGGCAGTAGCTGCTGAATTTTATGATTATCAGATCTTCATCAATGGATAGTGGAGCTGAAACCAAAGCATAACAGACAGACAGTTGACTGGGGGTGTCAGATGCCACTTTTGATGCAGTGGACCGCTTTTGCAGCACTTCGAGACAAAGTTGCTTCATTGGCTGACACAATGACTGGTAAAGCTGTGGAACATATGGTTGAAAAGCAAGAATAACCATTTGTTTTTATATGAAAAAGACCCTGGTTTATACAGATTTCTTTTTTTCCAGAGACTGCCCTGCGTCGAAATGAATGGCGCATGGATCATCCAAGCTTTCCTCCCAACAATGCCTGATGTATTCCAGTAGATTGATGACGGGGCCAGACCTACACTAAAGAAAGATGGATCGTGCAAAACAGATTTAAGGCGCTGCTCTCCAGTTACAGACATTCCTCCGCATCGGACCACAAGTAAGTATTGATAAAAAATCCTTTACGTTACTCTTACTTTTTATTAATATTCTTCGGATAAGACGGATCAGACATGATTCCAGATTAAAAATTCCAAGAATTTTTGAGGGCTAATTAGTCAGAGGCAATGATACCTTCTTGTTTCTGATTTAATTAAAAGGTGGAAACACACCCTCAAACAAAACTTCACTTTGCCATTTGTTTATTCATAATTTTATGTAGATATTACTAACTAAGCTACTTTTTCTCCACATGACTCTCCACAGGGTGTGATTCATCCAATTTTTGGGCTCCTGAAGCCAACCCCAGGGTCTCTTTAAAGTAATGTTTGGGCTCCTGTTGCTGCTGCTGCCAACTCCAGGGTGTGATTCATCCAATTTTTGGGCTGCTGAAGCCAACCCCAGTGTCTCTTTAAAGTAATGTTTGGGCTCCTGCTGCTGCTGCTAACTCCAGGATGTGATTCATCCAATCTTTGGGCTCCTGCTGCCAACCCCAGGGTCTCTTTAAAGTAATGTTTGGGCTCCTGCTGCTGCTGCCAACTCCAGGGTGTGATTCATCCAATTTTTTGGCTCCTGCTGCCAACCCCAGTGTCTCTTTAAAGTAATGTTTGGGCTCCTGCTGCTGCTGCCAACTCCAGGGTGTGATTCATCCAATTTTTGGGCTCCTGAAGCCAACCCCAGGGTCTCTTTAAAGTAATATTTGGGCTCCTGCTGCTGCTGCTGCCAACTCCAGGGTGTGATTCATCCAATTTTTGGGCTCCTGAAGCCAACCCCAGTGTCTCTTTAAAGTAATATTTGGGCTCCTGCTGCTGCTGCTGCCAACTCCAGGCTGTGATTCATCCAATTTTTGGGCTCCTGAAGCCAACCCCAGTGTCTCTTTCAGCCAATGTTTGGGCTCCTGCTGCTGCTGCTGCCAACTCCAGGGTGTGATTCATCCAATTTTTGGGCTCCTGAAGCCAACCCCAGTGTCTCTTTAAAGTAATGTTTGGGCTCCTGCTGCTGCTGCCAACTCCAGGGAGTGATTCATCCAATTTTTGGGCTCCTGAAGCCAACCCCAGTGTCTCTTTAAAGTATTATTTGGGCTCCTGCTGCTGCTGCCAACTCCAGGGTGTGATTCATCCAATTTTTGGGCTCCTGAAGCCAACCCCAGTGTCTCTTTCAGCCAATGTTTGGGCTCCTGCTGCTGCTGCTGCCAACTCCAGGGTGTGATTCATCCAATTTTTGGCCTCCTGAAGCCAACCCCAGTGTCTCTTTAAAGTAATATTTGGGCTGCTCCTGCTGCTGCTGCCAACTCCAGGGTGTGATTCATCCAATTTTTGGGCTCCTGAAGCCAACCCCAGGGTCTCTTTAAAGTATTATTTGGGCTCCTGCTGCTGCTGCTGCCAACTCCAGGGTGTGATTCATCCAATTTTTGGGCTCCTGAAGCCAACCCCAGTGTCTCTTTAAAGTAATGTTTGGGCTCCTGCTGCTGCTGCCAACTCCAGGGTGTGATTCATCCAATTTTTGGGCTCCTGAAGCCAACCCCAGTGTCTCTTTAAAGTAATGTTTGGGCTCCTGCTGCTGCTGCCAACTCCAGGGTGTGATTCATCCAATTTTTGGGCTCCTGAAGCCAACCCCAGGGTCTCTTTAAAGTAATATTTGGGCTCCTGCTGCTGCTGCTGCCAACTCCAGGGTGTGATTCATCCAATTTTTGGGCTCCTGAAGCCAACCCCAGGGTCTCTTTAAAGTAATGTTTGGGCTCCTGCTGCTGCTGCTGCTGCCAACTCCAGGGTGTGATTCATCCAATTTTTGGGCTCCTGAAGCCAACTCCAGTGTCTCTTTAAAGTAATATTTGGGCTCCTGCTGCTGCTTGCAACTCCAGGGTGTGATTCATCCAATTTTTGGGCTCCTGAAGCCAACCCCAGTGTCTCTTTCAGCCAATGTTTGGGCTCCTGCTGCTGCTGCTGCCAACTCCAGGGTGTGATTCATCCAATTTTTGGGCTCCTGCTGCTGCCAACTCCAGTGTCTCTTTAAAGCAATGTTTGGGCTCCTGCCCCTCATAGTGATGCCACTTCAACTCTCTGCAATTGTGCCGCTCTGCGATTCTATTAGCGATGCCTCTGATCTGCATGTGATATTTATTCAAAGTATTATTTAACTAACCCAGCACACATCCTGTGCGTGTTACAGCAAGGCAGAATGGTTTACAACCCTATTGAGGCTCTAGGAGGCTCAGAAATAGCCGTTTTTAATAGCGATTCGTCGCGAATTTATTTGGGTCGAAACGATTTTTGTCGGAAAATTCGGCGAATCAGTCGAATCGAATTTTTCAAAAGTTCGCTCATCTCTAAACGGAAGCAAATCGGAACATTTCCAAACAAAATCGGAAATTTTCCGTTCGTTCAGATAACTTCCCTTGTTGGGATGGTTTCTGTCTGATTCAGAGAGCTGATTTCCGACGGATCACCACCCTATAAATCCGTTTCATTTCCGATCCACTTACGGGACTTTGAGGGCTCGGATTGCTATTGTTGAACATGTTTTGCAGCTATGTGGAGGAATCTCCGCGCCTTTAGCACCAAGGCATTGCATGTATCAGCATGGCCGAGGCCATAAATTGTATAGCAATGCATAGCTGAATCAATACATTTCATGTATGCCTTATAGATGCATTTTAATGCTGACCTAAATTAGTCCTTAGCATGTAAACATTTATTTTTCCACACATCCATATAATTGCTATATTTTTTTAGACTTATGTCCTTTGTGAATTATATTTGCATTGTTGAACTTGAATCTTAATGTGTTGTAGGAGTTATTGTTTTAGTTGGTTACCTTTGCTTTGTGTAATTATTTTATATTTGGTTGCAGGAACTGCAAGATGTGCCACTCGCCCTTGCTCCTGATGCCCGTTCTTTGCCTGCAGAATGCGGGCCAGGGGTTCTGTAATCGGGCACTATGCAAAACCCGGGCCATGGTGGCGAGGGCCATCTGGCTTTAGAAGTCCAGATTTAGGTGTTTGGACCATACGGGGGGGGGGGGGGGGGCACTGCAGTATGATCCCAACAAGGTTATACCAATATTTTAATTTAGGTTTTTTTAACAGGGACCACACGTGCCAGAGTGGCACAACTGAGTGTCAGGGTCCTTCAGTTGGTGGGCGAGATGCAGGAGCTGCGCAACTCGTTGGGGACCACAGATGAAGAATAATGTTCTGTGGCCTGCCATTGCTATGTATTTTGTTTTTTATAGTTATAAAAATGTAACATTTACAAAATTTTGATACATTTTATATTTTATGATGGCATCCCAAAAAAATGTTACAGTGTCATTTCATTTACAAAATACATTACTGTTCTGTTACTGAGGTGGGGAGGAAAGGGTGGGGCTTTTAACCCCTGTTTCAGTTTTATGTTTCCTCCCAGGGGGTGAAGCATAATATCTCCAAGCTGAAGGTTTCCTTAAAAATCTGTTACCGGTAAGTCTAACGGTGTTTTTTTTGTCACACCTTGCATTGATACTTGTTAGCAAACCTTGCATTAGACTATTTTGGGCTTTGATAAACCAAATTAATTGTTGGCACACTTTCAATTACACGCTCTTGAGCTTTGATTAAACTACTTACTCTTTGTCACCCCTTGCATACCTATTTGGGGCTTTATTAACACTAGTTACTTGTTGACACACATTGCATTACACCTGTTTGAGGCTTTAATAACACTACTTACTTGTTGACACACCTTGCATTAGACCTGTTTAGGGTTTTGAAAAAGCAACTTACTTGCTGGCACACCTTAAATTACAGCCTTTTACGTGCTTGCGCCCCCCCCCCCCTTTTTTTTTAAGTCCATATAAAAAAGTATTTAGAGGGAAAGGGTGCAATGGGCTAGATGCAGATAATTTGTGTGGATGAGGGCACGAAGGGGGAATGCAGAGAAGCAGACAAGCATGTCATGTTCCATATTTTACTGCATTCTGACATACAGGAGTCACATGATCACACCCATGGAGGGGAGATGCTCTGGCCTTTGTTCAACCCATTGCCCCCCCCCCTCACTTCACACAAATACATTCTGCATTCTTCTGTGGCTGGGGGGTGCTTGTTAGGCGGAATTAATGTTCTGGCTATGGGATTTTAAATTTCTTTTCTTTACTACAGAAGTAAGGGCAGTATCCCCCCCTTTCAGGTTGCCACCCTAGGCACGTGCCTAGGGTTGCCTAATGGTAAATACAGCCCTGATTATACCTACAGTATATGAGCCTTTTATTATGTTACTTACTTGCTGGCACACCTTGAATTAGACCTTTTTGGGCTTTGATAAAACTACTTACTTGTTGGCACACCTTGCATTAGACCTATTTGGGGCTTTGATAAAACTAGAATCTAAACCTGGGTCCCACCCAGAATACCACATAGAATTCTCAAAAATATTAGAAATACAAACCAAACAACCAGAAAAACGGGTTTCAAAATATTATATTATATGCAAATAAAAAGCTCACATATTGGATATACACAGGGTTCTGGCCTACAGTGTATCGTGATCTAGTTTTTTTTCAGTGTGTGTGTGCAAGCAAGTTAAGTTATTGCACTTGTCTTGTTCATGAGTTGCGTTGCTTGTGCACACACAAGTAAAGAAGTAGCAATGGCTGCACAAACTCTTGCAGGCTTAGCAATATTAGTGATGGGGTATAAATGGTTATTTGTTGTGCATTTCTAATATTTTTGAGTTCCACACCTGGCATTGCACATATTTAATAAAACAACTAACTTTTTGTCACTGCTTACATTATACCTCTTTGGGGCTTTGATAAAACTAGTTACTTGTTGGCACACATTGCATTAGACCTTTTGGGCTTTGAAAAACGTGACTTAGAGGCCGATTCATTAATAGCGCCAGGTAGCGACAGATGAGCGACAGTAGCGTTATTTTCACAGCGCACGCTAGTATTCGCTGTGCTTGGCCGTTGTTCGGCTGTTGACAGCGACTCAGTCGGTGTGCGGTAATGTTGAATACGGGGTTAGGAGTCGCTGTTTGACATTTAAAAAAAAAAACATTAAAAGCAATTAATTAAGAATATTTAAAGATTGCTCCATTGAAATGCATTGGAGAGCGCCAGGTAGCGAGAGGTCATACCTGTCGCTGTTCAAGCTGGCGCTGTGTGGTGAGGCTGGAATAATGATGAATGATTCGCTATCTGGCGCTCTGTCAGCAGGATCGGCTTGATAAATGTGTGATTGCGGAGGGGAGCCGGTGTTCTCGTGGCGGTGACCGTCATTACCGTTCGCTCACCATTCGCTACCTGGCGCTATCCCTTGTTAAATAAGGGCCTTACTTTTTGTCACCTCTTGCATTATACCTATTTGGGGCTTTGATAAAGCTAGTTACTTGTTGACACACTTTGCATTATAATTTTTTGGCCTTTAATAAAACTAGTTACTTGTTAGCACTCCTTTTATTATACTTTTTGGGCTTTGATAAAACTACTTTTTGTCATGCTTTGCATTATACCCTTTTGGGGCTTTGATAAAATTAGTCACTTGTTGGCACACCTTGCATTAGATCTTTTTTGAGCTTTGATAAACCAAATTACTTATTGGCACACCTCACATTACATCCTTTTGGGCTTTGATAAAACTAGTTACATTTTTTCACCCCCTGCATCTATCATTGCATTTCCCAGTACTGGGTCCTCCTTGTTTAATTTTTTTGGGTAAACTGGACACATGGCCAGAGCTTGCCCACTATGCCATGGAGGTGCTGGCCTTCCCTGTGGCAAGTGTTCTGTCAGACCATGTGTTCAGCACTGCACGGGTGTCATTACCAACGGGAGGAATCGCCTATCCATAGCCAATGTGGACATACTTACATTCCTTAAGATGAACCAGGTGTGGATCCCACAGGGCGTGCCTGTGCCAGCACCTGATTGAGTGGTTCAAGTGTTGGCTACCTCCTCCTACTCTGCATTGTTCACCCACACCGCAACATCCACCTCCACCACCTCCCCCCCTGATCTCTCACACCTGTAAGAAATGTTATATTTTAATTGATTTATGTATATATTGATTGATGTATTTATTTATTTCTGTAGTTATTTATTTATTTTTTGTTTTCTGTTATTGTTTTAAATACTTACTTTATCCCATTTTGTGCAGGGCAATCTCCCTGGTGTTACCAACTGATTTGATCGCTGACACCCATAAAAATAATATTTTTCTTTTTTTTTCTTTCTTTTTTTTACTTTTTTGATTTCTGTTATTGTTTTGAGTACTTTTCCCTATCTCATCTTGTGCAGGGTAATCTCCCTGGTGTTACCCCCGATTTGACTTCTGACACCTCTAAAGAATTTTTTTTTTTGTTTTGAGTACTTTCCCTAGCCCATTTGGTGCAGGGCCATCATCCTGGTGTTCCCCTCGATTTGCATTCCCCTAACCCTTGTTACTCCCACTTTACAGGCAAGTTTGGGCCCCCATTGACTTCAAAGGGGTTCAGGTTCCGCTTGAGTGTGGGGACCAGAACCGCACTTTAGAGACAAGTTTGGCCAAAACTGTTGAGCACGAACTTCAGCGCATTAGCTCATCCCTATTTATAACCACAAGAATTTTGTCAACTATTATTGAATCAAGGCCATTATGTGTTACCTCCACCCAATTCAATCATGAGCTTACCAGATGTAAACTTGCAACAAGCAGCAAACCTCAAATCTTCATTTCAATTGCAAGCATGCAGATCTAAACTACTTCTTTTATTTGTGAGAAACAAATTAGGGAGTAGGCCAAATCGTCTTCTACCCTAATTGCTGGGAGCACCACAAATTAAAAAATACACATACTACATAGAAAAATGTATTTGGGATGACAATAACAAAATAAATGACATAAGACAAGCTAAAACCAAGAGCATAAGCTCACACCCCCTAGTGGTTGCTAATATTAATAATGTACATATAATTCTGAATAAACAGTGTCAGACTATATAATGGATATTATGGGCCTTAATTAAGAAGCGCTAACGCCACATAGTACCACGTAGCATCAGGTGAACGTCGGGTGCAGTATGAGCAATATATATATATATATATATATATACCATATGGTGTGCTGCTGTAATAGCATCACATAGCATCTGGTGCTCAGTAGCATTCTCCCATACAATTCAATGGTGTCTATTTTAGTTGTGTATTAATAACATTAGTATTACATTTTTCATTTTTTTTTTTTACATAAAAGGAGAAAATGACTTTTTTCAAACAGCGTTCGGTGCCAGAGCACCGACGCTGGCTTTATGTTTTGTGGTCTCAAATATGGGCTTTTGCGCTGAGCATCAGGTACTCTTCACTGGCGCTACCTATCGTTCGCCGCAGTGTCGTTCTGTTGTTATATGTAGCATCACCTTGGCCGGCTTTCTCTCGGGACGCTACATCAGCGTTTCTCGATTAATGGCGCAATGAAGGGTATCTTCTGTTGTCTGCAAATATAGAACATTTATCTGCATTGGTCCTATGTTTTGAGATTTCGTTATGAGAGGGCATGTGTGGTCAAACCCACATCTAACTCATTAATAGAGAATAAACAGTGTCAGACTATCCCCTCGATTCAAAGAGCAAAAGTTAATTGATTTCGGATCGAGAATCGTAAGTTTGGGTGGGTGTTTTTTTCCTGTTTTTTTGGCCATTTCCGACTCGCACGAGCCTACGTTCGAATGCGTATATGCTCTTACGATCATCGCAAGTTCGTTCCTAAATTTTAGGATGAAAACGTAAAACTTAGGATCAAATCCTAAAACTTAGGATGAAAACGTAAAACTTAGGATAATTGGATGTGTTTAGGTGTGATTCAGAGAACAGTTTTCAAACCTCTAAATACGTTTTAAAAGAAAGCCACTGCCGACACCTTTTAGCAGTCGGATTGCTGTTCTTGAACAGGTTTTTTGGCTATGTGGAGGAGTCTGCGCGTCTTGAGCTCCAATGAACTGCATGTATCAGCATGGCCGAGGCCATAAATTGTATGGCAATGCATACCTGATTCATGTATGCCTTATAAAAGCATTTTAATGTGGACCTTAATTAGTCCTTTGCATGTAAACCTTTATTTGGCAATATATTTGCGTTAATTAAAGAAACTTATGTCCTTTGGTATTTATTTTTACATTGATGTACTAGAATAATATTTTTAGATTGCATTTATTGGTGTAGTTGTTTACCTTTGCTTTGTTTAATTATTTAAGCACATCTTTGGTCAGATGCATCACACTTACTGAGGAGAGGAGAGCGGGATAAAGTGCAGGATGTGGGTTACTGCTGTATTTTGCACAGACACAGCAGAGCTGGGGGCACGGAAAGGTCAGAAATCAAAGAATCCAGAGCAACACAGTCACAAGGCCCTTTCTGTTTGCAGGCTGCCCGATAATACCTGAGCCGCCATCTTGGCTGTTTCTAGGCTCATAACATGCAGAAGTTGCTGGGTGTTTTTTTATATTTGAGAGCAATCTGTATGTAGAGGGTGTGGGTAACCACACAAAAAATTTAAAGTTGTACCATTTGAAGCCTAAATATTAAAATTAAATCCACAAGTAAAAAATGCAAGTTAACTAAAAATTAAACAAAGTAAGATTTACTTATGCAAATGCATACATTAATGGTTGGTTACTACAAAATGAATGAAATAAAGAAAAATAAAAGACCAAATATTTAGAATGCACTTTAATGAGGTAAGTTTGTAGTGCGGAGCCGCAAGATCAGAAGGATTTACGTCCACACAAAAAAGGAAAAAGGGCAAAACCAATGTTGCAACCTGAGAACTGAAACGGAAAATTCAGGATGGAAACTGACATAGGTCTGATTCCCGAACTGCCATACGAACGGACGTATATTTTAGGATAGAAACGTATTTGCTTATAGAATCACTCGCAAGTTCATACGAACGCACGAGCGGACGTGAAAAATAGGATGATCGGCACCAAAATCCAAGCTGTTACATGTTTCTTTGAATCGACCCTTATATAATGGATATTATGGGCCTTAATTAAGAAGCCCTAACGCCACATAGTACCACGTAGCATCAGGTGAACGTCGGGTGCAGTATGAGCTATATATATAAACGGATTGGTGTTGTCAAGTAGGACTTTAGAATAGAGTAATTGCCTTCTGTTAATACTACTTTGGTGGCTGTGTTAAATGCATCCACAGGTAGTTGTGTGTAGTAGTCACACATTTCTGTACTCATGTTGTGCCCCAGACCACCAGATTTTAGGACCTTCTGCCAAACAAAATTGTTAATCATAGATCACTCGTGTATAGTTAACTTAGGTATGGGCATGTGGTACTCATGTTGTTTGTCTTTACCCACAGCTTGCATACAAGAGCATCACAAGCTCTGGCATTTTGTTCTCCAATCAAGAGAAAAGAAGCAGAAGGGTAGAAGAGGCAGGGGCCAAGATTGATTTGGCTTCTGTGCAGACTTGTTTGTTGGCCGTATTAATATTTTTAAAATATATATAACATTTTTTGTATCCCACACGTGTATTAGTAATTATTTTGATGTTTTTCTGTGTAAACTCATTTATCAGTGTTAAAGGCTAAAAACCTATTTTATGCACCATACACGGGAAGGAGATGACACTGGTTAGCGCGTGATAACTGTGATAAATTTGTTTTGCCTCAACTCAGGCACAAATTAGTGCTATATATTATTCAAACATAAATTTACATTCACTCCTTTTGGGCCACTGAATCAGACTGGCCTTCTTGAGGACCGACGATGCCTTGGGAAGGGGCATTACCAATTGAAATAGGTGGTGCTGGAGTTAGGCCAGTCTGTAGCAGTGAAGTATTTTGCACTTGTGATGGCCCAAACAGTGCCAGGAAAAAAACATTTTTCTGTTGGACATGGTGGTGAAGGACCTGCAGCAAGTCTGACATTTGGTGGCCACTGTCTTGTAAAGCGAAAACAATTCGGCCATGTTGCTCCTGTGCCAGGACAGCCTCCTGTGCTCTAGGATTCTGTTCTTGAATGATGTGCAGTTGCCCTTCTATGCATGCCAGTTTTTCATCTATTCTGGTATGGAGTTGGTGTCTTGAGTAGGCTTTTAACATTTGTGTACCCAACTCATACAGCTGGGCATTACTGGGTCCTTCTTGACGATCACCATCAACCAACAATGGTGGCTATAAAAAGACAAAACCAAAAACACATTCAATAAGAGGAATTTTATTTTTATTTGGGGACGCAAACCCTACGACCATAAACTCCATGTATTGATCTTTGTTGGACCTATGGTGTGTCATTACTACACTCAGTCACTGTTTAACTATCCTGACTTATATCTAGTGGAGATTTTGGACATTGTGTCTTGATGTGGGCCTACTGCTACTCAAGTCAGAACCAGCTACACATTTAGACCCCCAGGTCGTGTTGGTCAGCATACTTTGGGACATAAACACCTACCGTTTAGATGATGTTAGTCAGATAATCGTGGGAGGTCCACGTATGCTGTATAAAAATAAAAAATACGATAAAATAAAATACCTCTAATTAGTGATATTCAACCTTCATAGTGTCAGCCAAATTGGCATATCTCATCACAAACAAGCCAATTACACACCACGATAACGCAGCAGTATGTTTTATGACTAACACACAAGCCACAACAAACACATTAGCCTTGATTCATCAAGAGTTGAAAAAAATGCTCATGGTAGAAAATAGAGATGAGCGAGTAGTATTCGATCGAATACTACGCTATTCGTCATACTCGATTTCGATCGAGTACAGCGGCGATGGCGCACTCACAATTCGTTTCCCCTCACACCTTCCCTGGCGCGTTTTTTACACCAATCACCATGCAGGGGGGGTGGGACAGGTCCTGGGAGGACGCTGGCATCGCGAGAACGGCGTCTAGACGCATTGGCTGGAAAAACCATGTGACCTCGAATCTACAAAACTCAGCACTTCCTCTTCGTCAGCATTAGCAGCTTGAACTTAGTGAGGGATAGACGCTCACAGCAGGGAAAGACAGGCTGTAGCTGGCAGGGCCCCAGAAGCTTGGAATATCGCATTTACCACCATATATACCAGCTACCAGAAGAAAAGAGAGTCATTAAGAGCCCTTATTAGGGCTACTATGCTGAACGGTATATAGCTCATATGTAGGCAGGCAGGGCCCCAGAAGTTCAGAATATCGCTTTTACCACCATATATACCAGCTACCAGAAGACAAGAGAGTCATTGAGAGTCCTTATTATTAGGGCTACTATGCTGAACAGTATATGGCTCATATGTAGGCAGGCAGGGCCCCAGAAGCTCAGAATATCGCATTTACCACCATATATACCAGCTACCAGAAGACAAGAGAGTCATTGAGAGCCCTTATTAGGGCTACTATGCTGAACAGTATATAGCCCATATGTAGGCAGGCAGGGCCCCAGAAGCTCAGAATATTGCATTTACCACCATATATACCAGCTACCAGAAGACAAGAGAGTCATTGAGAGTCCTTATTATTAGGGCTACTATGCTGAACAGTATATAGCTCATATGTAGGCAGGCAGGGCCCCAGAGCTCAGAATATCGCATTTACCACCATATATACCAGCTACCAGAAGACAAGAGAGTCATTGAGAGCCCTTATTAGGGCTACTATGCTGAACAGTATATAGCTCATATGTAGGCAGGCAGGGCCCCAGAAGCTCAGAATATCGCATTTACCACCATATATACCAGCTACCAGAAGACAAGAGAGTCATTGAGAGTCCTTATTATTAGGGATACTATGCTGAACAGTATATAGCCCATATGTAGGCAGGCAGGGCCCCAGAAGCTCAGAATATCGCATTTACCACCATATATACCAGCTACCAGAAGACAAGAGAGTCATTGAGAGCCCTTATTAGGGCTACTATGTTGAACAGTATATAGCTCATATGTAGGCAGGCAGGGCCCCAGAAGCTCAGAATATCGCATTTACCACCATATATACCAGCTACCAGAAGACAAGAGAGTCATTGAGAGCCCTTATTAGGGCTACTATGTTGAACAGTATATAGCTCATATGTAGGCAGGCAGGGCCCCAGAAGCTCAGAATATCGCATTTACCACCATATATACCAGCTACCAGAAGACAAGAGAGTCATTGAGAGTCCTTATTATTAGGGCTACTATGCTGAACAGTATATAGCCCATATGTAGGCAGGCAGGGCCCCAGAAGCTCAGAATATCGCATTTACCACCATATATACTAGCTACCAGAAGACAAGAGAGTCATTGAGAGTCCTTATTATTAGGGCTACTATGCTGAACAGTATATAGCCCATATGTAGGCAGGCAGGGCCCCAGAAGCTCAGAATATCGCATTTACCACCATATATACCAGCTACCAGAAGACAAGAGAGTCCTTATTATTAGGGCTACTATGCTGAACAGTATATAGCCCATATGTAGGCAGGCAGGGCCCCAGAAGCTCAGAATATCGCATTTACCACCATATATACCAGCTACCAGAAGACAAGAGAGTCATTGAGAGTCCTTATTATTAGGGCTACTATGCTGAACAGTATATAGCTCATATGTAGGCAGGCAGGGCCCCAGAAGCTCAGAATATCGCATTTACCACCATATATACCAGCTACCAGAAGACAAGAGAGTCATTGAGAGCCCTTATTAGGGCTACTATGCTGAACAGTATATAGCTCATATGTAGGCAGGCAGGGCCCCAGAAGCTCAGAATATCGCATTTACCACCATATATACCAGCTACCAGAAGACAAGAGAGTCATTGAGAGTCCTTATTATTAGGGCTACTATGCTGAACAGTATATAGCCCATATGTAGGCAGGCAGGGCCCCAGAAGCTCAGAATATCGCATTTACCACCATATATACCAGCTACCAGAAGACAAGAGAGTCATTAAGAGCCCTTATTAGGGCTACTATGCTGAACGGTATATAGCTCATATGTAGGCAGGCAGGGCCCCAGAAGCTCAGAATATCGCATTTACCACCATATATACCAGCTACCAGAAGACAAGAGAGTCATTGAGAGCCCTTATTAGGGCTACTATGTTGAACAGTATATAGCTCATATGTAGGCAGGCAGGGCCCCAGAAGCTCAGAATATCGCATTTACCACCATATATACCAGCTACCAGAAGACAAGAGAGTCATTGAGAGTCCTTATTATTAGGGCTACTATGCTGAACAGTATATAGCCCATATGTAGGCAGGCAGGGCCCCAGAAGCTCAGAATATCGCATTTACCACCATATATACCAGCTACCAGAAGACAAGAGAGTCATTGAGAGTCCTTATTATTAGGGCTACTATGCTGAACGGTATATAGCTCATATGTAGGCAGGCAGGGCCCCAGAAGCTCAGAATATCGCTTTTACCACCATATATACCAGCTACCAGAAGACAAGAGAGTCATTAAGAGCCCTTATTAGGGCTACTATGCTGAACGGTATATAGCTCATATGTAGGCAGGCAGGGCCCCAGAAGCTCAGAATATCGCATTTACCAACATATATACCAGCTACCAGAAGACAAGAGAGTCATTGAGAGCCCTTATTAGGGCTACTATGTTGAACAGTATATAGCTCATATGTAGGCAGGCAGGGCCCCAGAAGCTCAGAATATCGCATTTACCACCATATATACCAGCTACCAGAAGACAAGAGAGTCATTGAGAGTCCTTATTATTAGGGCTACTATGCTGAACAGTATATAGCCCATATGTAGGCAGGCAGGGCCCCAGAAGCTCAGAATATCGCATTTACCACCATATATACCAGCTACCAGAAGACAAGAGAGTCATTGAGAGTCCTTATTATTAGGGCTACTATGCTGAACGGTATATAGCTCATATGTAGGCAGGCAGGGCCCCAGAAGCTCAGAATATCGCTTTTACCACCATATATACCAGCTACCAGAAGACAAGAGAGTCATTAAGAGCCCTTATTAGGGCTACTATGCTGAACGGTATATAGCTCATATGTAGGCAGGCAGGGCCCCAGAAGCTCAGAATATCGCATTTACCACCATATATACCAGCTACCAGAAGACAAGAGAGTCATTGAGAGCCCTTATTAGGGCTACTATGTTGAACAGTATATAGCTCATATGTAGGCAGGCAGGGCCCCAGAAGCTCAGAATATCGCATTTACCACCATATATACCAGCTACCAGAAGACAAGAGAGTCATTGAGAGTCCTTATTATTAGGGCTACTATGCTGAACAGTATATAGCCCATATGTAGGCAGGCAGGGCCCCAGAAGCTCAGAATATCGCATTTACCACCATATATACCAGCTGCCAGAAGACAAGAGAGTCATTGAGAGTCCTTATTATTAGGGCTACTATGCTGAACAGTATATAGCTCATATGTAGGCAGGCAGGGCCCCAGAAGCTCAGAATATCGCATTTACCACCATATATACCAGCTACCAGAAGACAAGAGAGTCATTGAGAGTCCTTATTATTAGGGCTACTATGCTGAACAGTATATAGCCCATATGTAGGCAGGCAGGGCCCCTGAAGCTCAGAATATCGCATTTACCACCATATATACCAGCTACCAGAAGACAAGAGAGTCATTGAGAGTCCTTATTATTAGGGCTACTATGCTGAACAGTATATAGCTCATATGTAGGCAGGCAGGGCCCCAGAAGCTCAGAATATCGCATTTACCACCATATATACCAGCTACCAGAAGACAAGAGAGTCATTGAGAGTCCTTATTATTAGGGCTACTATGCTGAACAGTATATAGCCCATATGTAGGCAGGCAGGGCCCCAGAAGCTCAGAATATCGCATTTACCACCATATATACCAGCTACCAGAAGACAAGAGAGTCATTAAGAGCCCTTATTAGGACTACTATGCTGAACGGTATATAGCTCATATGTAGGCAGGCAGGGCCCCAGAAGCTCAGAATATCGCTTTTACCACCATATATACCAGCTACCAGAAGACAAGAGAGTCATTAAGAGCCCTTATTAGGGCTACTATGCTGAACGGTATATAGCTCATATGTAGGCAGGCAGGGCCCCAGAAGCTCAGAATATCGCTTTTACCACCATATATACCAGCTACCAGAGGACAAGAGAGTCATTGAGATCCCTTATTAGGGCTACTATGTTGAACAGTATATAGCTCATATGTAGGCAGGCAGGGCCCCAGAAGCTCAGAATATCGCATTTACCACCATATATACCAGCTACCAGAAGACAAGAGAGTCATTGAGAGTCCTTATTATTAGGGCTACTATGCTGAACAGTATATAGCCCATATGTAGGCAGGCAGGGCCCCAGAAGCTCAGAATATCGCATTTACCACCATATATACCAGCTACCAGAAGACAAGAGAGTCATTGAGAGTCCTTATTAGGGCTACTATGCTGGACGGTATATAGCTCATTCTAGCTATATACACACTGCACACAACGGCTGCTTTAGTGAGGGGTAGCTGCTGCTGGAATAGGGACAGAAAGACTTCAGTGGTATATTACCACCTATATACAAAACTATATACACTCTGCTCAAAACGGCTGCTTTAGTGAGGGGTAGCTGCTGCTGGAATAGGGACAGAAAGACTTCAGTGGTGTATTAGCACCTATATACAAAACTAAATTTTGCACTACTGTTTTGTGTCCTCTGTGCCAACAAAACACTGTTTTATACCCGGTGCGTATAGGCACCATTTCACCTTCTGGCAGTATACGGCTGTATAGCCAGGTGTTCTCCTAAAAAATATATTTATATTTGGCACTACTGTTTTGTGTCCTCTTTACCAACAAAAGTCTGTTATATACCCGGTGCGTATAGGCACCATTTCACCTTCTGGCAGTATACGGCTGTATAGCCAGGTGTTCTCCTAAAAAATATATTTATATTTGGCATAACGCGTGGCCCAAAAAGTAAAACGTCTGAAATGCGGAGGGCTAGCGCAAAGGGACGTGGACGAGGACGGGGGCGCGGAAATGCTGGTGGGGGCACAAACCGCGTTGAAGCCAGTGGGGATACAATGCGTGCTGGTGAGGGGCAGCCAGCATTACGCTCATCCAGCTTCCCTGCCTTTATGGGACAGTTATACGGGGGGCGGGGTACACCTCTGTTGAGGCCTGAGCAGCGTGAACAGGTGGTGCAATGGATGGCCGATAACGCTTCCAGTCACTTGTCCACCACCCAGTCATCCACACAGTCTCACTCTGACCCTCCTTCCTCCCAACCTGGCCAACAGAGTCAGCCCACCCTTGACCCCTCCCAGGACCTCTTTTCGGGTCCTTTTCCAGATGTGCTGCAAGAATCCCAGGAGCTAGCAGAGGAATTTGTTTGTAGTGATGCCCAAACACTTGAGTATCCGCCATCTCCTAGTGATGTGGACCCGGAACCAGCATCTGCTATCATGAGCGATGATGATGAGACGCAGTTGCCATCAAGGGAGGCTGTTGGAATGTCCTGTGGGCAGGAGGAGGAGCAGAGAGAGGAAGTGGAAGAGGAGGTGGTGGACGACAAAATGACCGACCCCACTTGGACAGGGGTGATGTCCAGCGGGGAAAGCAGTGGAGATGCGGTCTGCGCATCACCGAATAAGGCAGCAAGAGGCAGAGGACAGTCCAGAGGCAGAGGACAGTCCAGACAGAGAAGGCAGGCCACAGCCAGCAGGGCCGAAGCTCTTCCCGGCAGCAGGCAGTCGCGCGAAGCTCCCCCATCGAGGCCTCGTACTTCTGTGGTGTGGAGATTTTTTAATGTTTGCGCGGACGACAAACTGAGCGCGGTTTGCGCAATCTGCCACTCAAAACTGAGTAGGGGCTCTGAGAAGAGCAATCTGACCACCTCAGGCATGCGCCGTCACTTGGAAGTCAAGCACTGGGCTGAGTGGGAGAGAGCAAACGCAATACAACCTGCGCCCGGTCTTGCTGCCACTGCCTTCCAGCCACGTGTCCAACTTGGAGACCCAGTAAGTGTAGGGCGCCGAGGGATCGGGGAGGACAGGGGTGTGGTCTGCCAGGTAGTCCCGCAACATCCGCCGATACTTGTCCCTCCTGCTGATAGCGGGCCCCGCAGTGATGGAAGTTGCACGAGGGGGTGACATGAACGTGTCCCACACCTTGGAGAGTGTTCCCTGGAGGCTGTGGGCCTGATCGATGTTGTCAGACTCTGGGAGACACTCTCCTCTCTGCCGCCAGCGATGCTGGGTGGGAAAATCTGCATCATGTTCTGCAAGAGTTCCCTCTGGTATTCCAGTAATCGATTCGTCCTCTCCTCTACCGGAATAAAAGAGGAGAAGTTATCTTTATACCGGGGGTCCAGGAGTGCGAAGACCCAGTATAGTTTGTTCTCCAATATCCGGACAACACGTATGTCCCGAGAAAAGCAGCCCAGCATGAAGTCAGCCATGTGTGCCAGACTCTGAGTAGGCATGACGTCACTGCCCCCAACAGAAGGATCATTTTCCATTTCCTCCTCTTCCTCCTTCTCTCCGCCCCATCCGCGCTGAACCAATGGGACGCACACAGCCTGACTGCTACCCTCGCCGCCAGCATCCTCTTCCACAGCCACCTCCACGTTGTCCTCCTCCTCCTCATCCTCCTCCTCCTGCAACTGCCACCGAGCAGCAGACAAAAGTGTGGTCTGACTGTCTACCTGCGTTGCATCTCCTCCTACCCCCGTCTCCTCTGTGTGCAATGCGTTCTCCCTTATTGCGATGAGCGATTCTTTAAGGACGCATAGGAGCGGGATGGTTACGCTCACTATAGCGTCCTCGCTGCTGACCTTCTTAGTGGACTCCTCAAAGATACGCAATACATCGCATATGTCTGCCATCCATGGCCACTCGTGGTTGGCAAACTGAGGGAGCTGAGTTGGATGCACGCGTGGATGCATCATCTGGTACTCCATCAATGCTCTCTGCTGCTCACACACCCTGGCCAACATGCAATAGGTGGAATTCCAGCGAGTGGGCAGGTCGCACAACAGCCGATGTTGAGGCAAATGGAGGCGTTGCTGGATTTTTTTTAAGCTAGCAGCAGCTACAGTTGACTTCCGAAAGTGAGCGCACAAGCGCCGCACTTTGACCAGTAGCTCTGCTAGGTTGGGGTAAGTCTTTAGAAACTTTTGTACTACCAAATTAAAAACGTGGGCCAGGCATGGTACGTGATTGAGTTCTGCAAGCTCCAGAGCCGCCACCAGGTTACGGCCGTTATCGCACACGACCATGCCTGGTCCTAGCTGCAGCGGCGACAGCCACATCTCTGTCTGCTGCAATATGGCGTGCCCCACCTCTGCGGCGCTGTGCTTCCTGTCGCCCAAGCTGATGAGCTTAAGCACCGCCTGCTGACGTCTCCCCGCGCCAGTGCTGCAACTATCAGAACCCGTGCTGGCAATCTTGGGCGGGGGTGGTATGTAGGCCGTCCCTGTTTGCGACCCCGTCCCCGCTTCCACAACATTCACCCAGTGTGCCGTCAAAGAGATTTAGCATCCTTGGCCGCAAGCGCTTGTCCACGAGTCGGTGGTCAAGTGGACCTTTGCGCTGACTGCGTACCTCAGGGCCCGCCTGATGTTACGCGACACGTGCTGGTGCAGGGCGGGGACGCCACACCGGGAAAAATAGTGGTGGCTAGGGACGGAATAGCGAGGTGCGGCAGCCGCCATCAGGTCGCGGAAGGCCTGCGTCTCCACATGCCTAAACGGCAACATCTCCAGGGCCAGCAGTTTGGAGATGAGGCAGGTTAAGGCTTGGGCTTGGGGGTGACTGGAGGCGTACTTCCGCCTGCGGTTGAACGCCTGCGAGATGGACAGTTGATGGGACGAGGAGATGGAAGGTGCAGACGAAGATGCGGGGGAAGGGGGGGCTGAAGGAGAAGGCCCCAAAGTAGCCGAGGCAGAGGCAGATATGGAGGTGTCCTGGCTGGAGGTCTGGACCGCAGTGGCAGCACACAACAAAGGGGAAGACTGTCCCTGTACGCCTTGGAGGTGCTTGCCTGCCCTGCCGCCAGCGTGCTATCAGAGAGGGTGTTCAGCGCAGCCGGGGGCATTATAACCGATAAGCGCAGCCGCCTGTCAACCGACAGTGCCGACAGGCTGACGCTAATCAAAATGAACAGCAAGTGGATTGACCCGGACTTTGCTTGTACAACAGTGGAAAGCAGCCAAGAGTGAAGTGCCATCTGTATGAAGTGCCATTTCCTCCTCCTCCTCCTCCTCCTTAACCGCCGTAGAATTGCTGTATTAATAAAAAAAATTATGGCTCACCTCTTGGGCTTAATACAATCAATTTTTAAGAGGTCTCAGCTCTTGGGCCTCCACACAATTTTTAAGAGGTCTCAGCTCTTGGGCCTCCACACAATTTTTAAGAGGTCTCAGCTCTTGGGACTCCACACAATGTTTGAGAGGTCTCAGCTCTTGGGACTCCACACAATGTTTGAGAGGTCTCAGCTCTTGGGACTCCACACAATTTTTAAAAGGTCTCAGCTCTTGGGACTCCACACAATGTTTGAGAGGTCTCAGCTCTTGGGCCTCCACACAATTTTTAAGAGGTCTCAGCTCTTGGGCCTCCACACAATTTTTAGGAGGTCTCAGCTCTTGGGCCTCCACACAATTTTTAAGAGGTCTCAGCTCTTGGGACTCCACACAATTTTTAAGAGGTCTCAGCTCTTGGGCCTCCACACAATTTCTAAGAGGTCTCAGCTCTTGGGCCTTAATACAATTTTCAAGAGGTCTCAGCTCTTGGGCCTCCACACAATTTTTAAGAGGTCTCAGCTCTTGGGCCTCCACACAATTTTTAAGAGGTCTCAGCTCTAAGCTTCCCTTACTGCTGGGGTGACATACTGTAACAAACCTCCTCCTGTAAGCTTCCCTGACTGCTGGGGTGACACACTGTAACAAACCTCCTCCTGTAAGCTTCCCTGACTGCTGGGGTGACACAATGTAACAAACCTCCTCCTGTAAGCTTCCCTGACTGCTGGGGTGACACAATGTAACAAACCTCCTTCTGTAAGCTTCCCTGACTGCTGGGGTGACACAATGTAACAAACCTCCTCCTGTAAGCTTCCCTGACTGCTGGGGTGACACACTGTAACAAACCTCCTCCTGTAAGCTTCCCTGACTGCTGGGGTGACACAATGTAACAAACCTCCTCCTGTAAGCTTCCCTGACTGCTGGGGTGACACAATGTAACAAACCTCCTCCTGTAAGCTTCCCTGACTGCTGGGGTGACACACTGTAACAAACCTCCTCCTGTAAGCTTCCCTGACTGCTGGGGTGACACAATGTAACAAACCTCCTCCTGTAAGCTTCCCTGACTGCTGGGGTGACACACTGTAACAAACCTCCTCCTGTAAGCTTCCCTTACTGCTGGGGTGACACACTGTAACAAACCTCCTCCTGTAAGCTTCCCTTACTGCTGGGGTGACACACTGTAACAAACCTCCTCCTGTAAGCTTCCCTGACTGCTGGGGTGACACACTGTAACAAACCTCCTCCTGTAAGCTTCCCTGACTGCTGGGGTGACACAATGTAACAAACCTCCTCCTGTAAGCTTCCCTGACTGCTGGGGTGACACACTGTAACAAACCTCCTCCTGTAAGCTTCCCTTACTGCTGGGGTGACACACTGTAACAAACCTCCTCCTGTAAGCTTCCCTTACTGCTGGGGTGACACACTGTAACAAACCTCCTCCTGTAAGCTTCCCTTACTGCTGGGGTGACACACTGTAACAAACCTCCTCCTGTAAGCTTCCCTGACTGCTGGGGTGACACACTGTAACAAACCTCCTCCTGTAAGCTTCCCTTACTGCTGGGGTAACACACTGTAACATACCTCCTCCTTTAAGCTTCCCCTACTGCTGGGGTGACACAATGACACAAGAGGACATGTCTGACCACATCTCACACACACACACACACACACACACACACACACAATGACAATTAGGGGTGGGGTCTATTTATTTTCCCCCTTGCCTATGCCATCTGTGGTTGTCATTAGGCAACGTGATTTTAAGGGGTGCAGAATTTTGTTCTTCTTTTTTGTACAGTCTGGCTTGGGGTCCATGGCAATGTAGAGGAAAGAAGGTTTCCTTGTCTTGTCTCACTTTACGTAGAAGTTATATTGTGTTTGGAGTGTATTGTTGAGTGGCTGTGATAGTGGCGTAATAGTGCGACTTGGGCGCGTTATATGCACCCAGACATGCTTCCCCTGCTGTCCCAGTTGCATTCCAGCAGTGTTGGCATCATTTTCTGATGTTTCAGGGTGGACTTGGTGACCTCCAAGTGGTCGAATTGAGATTTCCAAGTGGCGAGCATTTTTTTCCCATAGACTATAATGGGATTCGATAATCGGTCGAGTAGTCGAGTAACGCGGTCTATTCGAATCGAAATTCGAAATTTCGAATATTTCACTACTCGCTCATCTCTAGTAGTAAATAATTCTATTCATGAGAAAAAAGCACGAGAATTTCCCTGTTAGTGAATTACCAGATAGAAAAAGACAATGAAAGTCAATGGCACTTTTTACTACAGGTAAAAAGGGCTAAAAAATTCAATAATTTTCTAAGGAGTAATAAAGAACCATTGACTTTCATTGTCTTCCCATCTGGCGATTCACTGAAAGTGAAATTCTCAGGTCTTTTTCTCGTTAATTTAATTTTTTACTACCATGAAATTTGTTTTCAACTCTTAGTGAATCAAGGCCATTGTGGCTTAATATTTACATTGGCTAGCTGGCCTCCAGTTGAGTATTGACATATGCCAGCCATCTGCAATGCAAGGCATTCCAAAGTGAAAGGCTAGAAACACAACAAACACACATGAGGCTCAAAGTGATAAACTATAATTAGGTATGCACACAAATGCCATTGGCCACAACAAAACACACATCACCTTCTAACTTTACAGCCTATAAAAATAAATATGTGAATATTTGTTGCACATATCATACATGCAATTCTAACAAGACATTGGTATCAAATTGTCCATCAGTAAATCTAGTAGCCTAAATAAACACAAACAACACTCAAAAACAAGGTCAGGCTGTCTGCAAGTCAAGGTGTGTGCAGGTCTTTTTTGCGGATTGATGTGTGTACTATAAACGAAGGAGACTGTCAATGATGAATCAGATGAAAGTACACAGCATATCAAGAAGGATACCTGAAACACTTAAAGGTAATCAATACATTGCCCACAAACAATAACAATTACACAAAGTGTATTGTTGGCTGGCATAAGGATGCCTTGCTGATGTGTTGTGTGGCCCCATGGTGCATACTAACAATATATTACCTACACAATGGACATCAGGAACAATGTCAGTGTTAACAAGGTTATGGTAATCCATACATACAGAAAAAGAACAGGCCACTAGACTATCTATTTACCAACGCTCCTGTTGGCTGCCAAAAGATGAGGACATGGAAGAGCATTGGCTACAAAACAGAGATGGACAACAACAAGGTCACAAACACACAAGGATATCAACCAATAACAATTCACAGTCCAAGGATATCACAACATTGTTTAATGATCATGCAGAGTCCACTTACAAACATACTCCGGTTGGCTGCATGAAGGGCGTGTGGTGGACGTTAAGGTTGCCAGAATACGGCCTACAAACAACAACACCAAAACATACACTAGCCAAATACATTATAATAAAAAATGGTACCTTCTACACAAGTGTTTAGAAGACAATGCAAAGGTGACAAACAGATTCTACTTACATTGAAGGTCATTAGGGCATGACGAAACACAGCTTGATGCTGACGAGCTGCAAATCATGTGGGCTGAAAAACACAACAAAAAACACAATGCTCAACCATCACAATTTGTGAACTAAACCCATGCCTCAAACTATTGATACAGACAAGGAGACCATTCAGTGCATGTCTACCAAGGACATCTGGTACTGGTGGCTCCTGCTTTTCCTAACATAACTTGTGTGTTGTCTTTTAGCCCTTCAACTTCATCACTGCCATCAGATTCCCATGCTGCCTCTGCAGGTGGGGAAACAACAACTGACACTTTGCAACCAAACGATTCAAGGAAGGACTGGGACTCATCAACTTAACAAGCAATTACCCTCTACCGAGGCTGTAGTGTCATCCTGAGCATCCACACCCTGTAGACGACATAATGGAATTTTGGGCTTTAACATCTTCTCATATGGACTATATGAACTCTTTGACACCTCCTTTTCACCAGGCTGAAACAGAAGATACACCTCCATCTTCTTAATTAGGGCACTGTGTAAGGTGTTTTTAGAGGAAGCCGCAATCCTGTTTGCTCATGTTTATTGAGTCCCCAACTCTGTGGCCCATAAAACAATGGCCACTTCACTAGGGTCAGCATGACAAGGGTGGTATTATCAGTCAAATTAAATTCTGACTCACACTTGGCTGAAGATCTTTTGTTGGTGGCAGCAACAGGAGTCACAGCCTCAGGTGAGGGTGAGATCTGCTCTTCATGGTAAGGAGCTGTTGTGGGCTGCATCTCTGGACCCAAGAGTTTGAGACACAGTAGCAGGTGGGGACAACACAGCCACTGACCTTGGTAAAACAATGTTGGCAATCACTACTGCTGACACCCTGACCACAAGACCAAGAGCCTGCATCCACCTGCTGCCAACACCACGGCTACAATACAAACCAATGGTATTGTGCCCTCAGGAGACTGGGCAACTGAACACAATGTATGCTTAGTAGGTGCCATAGAAGACTCTTTTCGTATACAGAATCACAGACAGAAGGTGAACAAGCAAGAAGTTAATGGAGCAAGAATAGTCAGATGTTGAGCAGGTTTTAAGTGATTGATGGATCAATCAGGAGCAGGACATGGTCAATTATACTAACAAGGAAAACACAGGTGTGTGGACTGTATGACACTAAAACACATATTACCCAACAATACATAGATGGCTGCTGTAAAGGCTATTGTAGATAGTTAAAAAAAAGGCCCAAGCGGCACAAAGAGCTGATGGTAAAGGTGTGGCAACAGCAGTAAAAGCACCCAATTTGACGCTATAATATAACGGCTATTTGAATGTTAATGCTTTATATCCGGGATCCTGCCACAACCTAATCTGCCCTGTGCCAAAAATTTGCTGACAATGAAATGCCGCCAGGATGGCTACTAGGTAATTACAGGGCCACATTGCAGCTAAAATAAATAAAGCTGACCAACAGCACTAGGAAGGAGGAGTAGCTGCAGAGGTTAATCAATGTGTTTTATTTTAGCGTCTAAGGGATACGACCAAAAGACATGGCTCATGATGTGGAACCCACAGACCGCTCCTGAAGTGCAATGCAGCTCACCGCAAAACCAGGGTGAAACAGAACGCTACTGCAGAAACCACAGCAGCATTGGTATGCTCAGACCCTGCAGTGAATCAGGGAGAGTGCTTCACCTGTAGGAATTGGCATAGCCAGTCATGAGTGTAGATGCTCGTGAGCACAATACAGTACAATGCTATTTCATACAACTCATTCTCTCCCAAGCATTTGTAAAGACAGACTGGGTGTTTGATTTTTATACACCTGTTACAATAGAAAATAATAAAATGGGAAATAAATAGTTTAGATGTATTTCCCAAAACTGTCCATATACAGCTACATAATTCTTCAATGTGATCTCTTTATCACACCAGCTGTGATTAAGCTGTAGGCAGTTTACATAACAGGCACATTGGTGATGTACAATGTATCACAGCAGGATGTCGCTCTTGTAACAATGTATGGCAGCAACATGCCTGGCTTCACAACATAACACACAGCTGGCAGCTGGCAGCAAGCTGGCTTTTTATAATGTAAGACCATGATTAATCCTGTTTGTTACATTGTGCAGCAGGAAAGAGAGAGGCAGCAGAACAGGTTAAAATCCCAAACCAAGTTTTATTACTGTCAGTGCTCTGTATCTTATTTGATACTAGTTTAAACTTAAATAGGTTTTTATATTTTTACCCACATATATAATGTTAATACTGAATTCACTTACCAGAGGAAATTATTATTGTTTATTTTTAAATAGCCATTTTCTTCCGTAGAACCGCACAGAGTATAATTACAGACAAGGCAAAGCTTGCAGTACAGAGACCATTACAAACTAGATGCGACAAAAGTTCAGACCAAATGTTTTAAGAACAGAGGACAACAGGAAAGCGTGCAGTCTTCAGCTGTAGTATAGTTGTGCGCAATCTTGCTCTCATATTATGGGGGTCATGCTAAATATTTGGTGAAGCCAGTGTGACTTGCAGTGTGCATTGTGTTGTGGATTGTAACCTGCATGCCACTGAGCTTTTTAGCATTTAGACAAAATAGTTAAAAAAAAAAGTATTTGTCCTACATTTTCCACCAAAAAATCACCTTGTGACATATTGTGTCTAATTTGAGAACACAAATGCCTATTATTTAATCAATGTTTTAGTCAATAAATGCCCTTACAATTTCTCATCAGAGATTAGCTATATACAAATGTAAATTACTGTGCTCTTATAATGTTTAACATTTTACAGTGAAATAATTTTACCATTTCCATCTTAATTAAAAGCAATTCCATGTTTTACTTGTCTCAAATTGCTTTACCAATAAAAGCAATACAATAAAATCATCCCAAGATACAAACTAGAGGTTAAAAAGTAAAAGGATATGCATCTTTCTGCTTCATCCCTGTAGCTGTAAATACAGAAACTCTCAATAACAGTTTTAAGGAAGTCATAAAACAGTTAAATGGGGATACTATAGATAAGGCAATGAAGCTCATGAATAAATGCCCAGTGTAACAAAGACATTCGGGATCAGAAATAAACATTTTAATGGTCCAATTTTGTGCCTCTGCAGTGGTCACAGGGAGCTGCAATTGTTAGACTGTAGTGTGGAATTGCTCCATACTCACCCAGAATTTATGCCTATAAAAGTTTTTTTCTGTTATAGGAAGATTGATGAATTAACTTATGGAATAGAGGTTAGACAATACAATGATACCAAAGTACAGCACTCTAAGTGCTGCCACAGGTGTTCAGCAGCATTTTCAGACATCGCACACATGATGAGATTTGATTTAAATTTTGCCATAATAACATATACAGTTCACGTAATATGCTTGTGGTGGGCTCAGTGAATTGGGCAAGGGAGGGAAATAATATTAAAACAGGATGCAAGGATTAGGTGGCTAAATGTTTTGCCGGTGTACTGTTGACTAATGTATGGGAAAATATTTAAATTGAGGAGTCCAAGTCAGGGGGGATGGGACCTAGAAGAAATTAAGCCTGATGTTGAGAGACAGGGAGGTGAAATTGCTTGTAGAAATGCCATAAGGAGGGATCTCTGAGAGTACACGGGGCGTTGCAGATTGAGTAACATGTAGAGGGGCAACAAGTAACATCTGAGGGTCATATTCAGGAATCTTAAATGGGAGGGGGGGAGTAACACTGAAGCATTCCTGAGAAATGCCCAGCAAAGGATGTACTGTACTATACCAGAATATGTGGTGCAATAATGCAGTGATAAGCTCAGTTCTGAGTGGATCCTTGCCAGTATGGTAAAGAGTTATATCTGCAAAGAATATACTAAGGTTAGATAGAGCAACCAAAACTATAGCAAAAATCATTGGCTCGCCAATAAAAAAAAAACTTTTTTGACATCCAGTGAAAAAAAAGATCATTTTTGACTAGTGTTGGGCAAACCCCCAAGGTTTGGGTTTGGTAAGTTTGGCCAAACTTTGAATAATCAATGTGCACCTGAAATTTGGGGGGTGATTCTGACTCTGGGGGCCCCTCCGCAACCTGTTAAGGGTCCCCAGAACAATTGTGATGGCCCTGGTCAGTGTTTGGCATTCCAGCTGTCAAGTGTGCTATGGCCAGGGCCACAGAAAGAGGGTGGAGGGGTATTTAAACTAGCGATGAGGGGGGAGTGCAAGAAAGAAAATAAAGGACAAGAAAGGTTACATAGGGGACAGCATATGATAGTGGTTGGAGAATTAGAAGGGGGGAGGCTGCTATGATGGATAAGGAGATCCATGTGTTGCAAACCAGCAGTGAATAATTAGGCCGATGCATTACTGCAGAAGCTAACTATAGCTCAATGTGTCAAACTAGGTAGGAACTTGAAGTGTATGTTCACAAATGCCAGAAGTCTGGCTAGTAAAGTGGGGGAGCTTGAGGCTCTGGTACTGGAAGAAAATCTTAATGTTATTGGTGTGGTTGAGACATGGCTAGGTTTCCACACATGACTAGACTGTCAATCTTCAAGGGTTTGCTCTCTTTAGGAAAGACAGCAAAAAGGAAAGGGGGCAGCATGTGTCTCTAAGTAAAGCAAGAATCCAAAGCATATATTTATGAGGGGAAACTAGCCCCTCTGTGGGGATGTAGAATCATTGTGGCTAGAAGTGCGGGGCAATGTAAACAATGTTAAAAATACAATTTGGTGTAATCTATAGGCCCTCAAAATAAGGAAAAACAAGGAAATAGGGGGTCAACTGCAGAAGCAGATAGAGCTGGCTTTACAGGCTGGTACAGTGGTGGTGATGGGGGACTTAAACTACCCAGGAAACGGTTCTGCTTCTTCTACAAGGGGGAGAGCATTCCTCAGCTTGCTACAAGATAATTATATGAATCAGTTCGTGGAGGCACCTACTAGGGGGTGATCCTGATAGTGATGGTACCAAGATTTTCACGGATTGTTAACAGTGAACACAATATAGTTGTATTTAACATGAACTGTAATAAAGATTTTCTGCCTGGGAGGGCAAAAACATTTTAGGAAGTATGAATTTTAGGAAGGCCAATTTCTCGAGGCTCAGAGCTACACTCCAGGCATAGACTGGGAGCATCTGTTCAGGAATAAAGATACAGATGCCAAACTGGAGTGTTTTAAATCAATTGTGAGTACCCTCATGGCTGACACAGGCAGTTAAATGGGCAATAAAGAACAAGAAAAGGGCTTTTAAAAACTACAAGGCTGAGCTCTCAGCTGTAACTCTTGAAAAGTATAAATTAGTATATAAACATGTAAGAAAGAAATAAGTTTGTCGAAAGCACAAAATGAAAGAGATGTGGCAAAAAGAAGGCAAAACAAACAATAAATGTTTTTATAATATATAAACTCAAAGAAAGCTAAATCAGAAGAGATAGGTGCCTTAATTGATGATAATGGGAAAATTGTCACTGGGGACAAAGAGAAGGTGGAGCTGTTGAATGTATACTTTAGCTCTGTGTATATAAGAGAGAAGCAAAGAGCCAACACAGGAGTTATCGCTTATAGAAATAGCATAGTTATAATAGTTAACAAGCTAAATATGGATATCATCCAAGAAAGACTAAATTATTTAAATGTGAATAAGACTGCAGGGCCAGATGGACTTCACCCAAGAGTTCTTAAAGAACTCAGCTCAGTTATATCATCACCCCTGTTCTTGATCTTTAAAGACTCACTAACAACTGGTATAGTACCAAGAGACTGGCGCAGGGCATATGTGGTGCCCATTTATTAAAAGGGCTCTAGGTCTTTTCAGGGCAATTACAGACCTGTACGTTTAACATCCATTGTGGGAAAATTGCTTTAGGGGCTATTAAGGGACTATATGCACGAATATGTAACTATGCATAATATTATAAGTGACAACCAGCATGGTTTTACTAAGGACAGACGCTGTCAGACTAACCTGATTGGCTTATATGAGGAGGTGAGTAGCCTGGACAGATGGGAGGCTGTAGATATAGTTTTTCTGGATTTTGCAAAAGCATTTGACACTGTCCCCATAGACTCTTATTGGGGAAATTGAGATCTTCAGGATTAGAAAATACAATTTGCAACTGGATTGAAAACTGGCTGAAGGAACATGTGCAGAGAGTTGTGGTTAATGATACCTACTTTGAATGGTTACCAGTTGTAAGCGGTGTAACATATTTTAAAACATCAGGGAGACTAAGTGTGTCTATATGTATCTGGTGCACTGCCCTATTAAATTTCAGGGCGCCCTTAAACCTAACAATACTATAAGCAAAAACACCGAAAAAGACAAGTGGTTCTTTTAGAGAGATCTAGCGGAATTTGAAGGGGGTAAGGTGTTCTTGGAGATAAAACCGAGAGGGAGGTTTATGCCCAGGCAACGACAATGGAAAGAGATCTCCAGTGATCTATCAGGGGCTGAAACAGAAATGTCTGATGAGAGTCCACCCCGGGCCCCAAATAGAATCCACCGCTCTGTGTCTTTTTTAGATCAAGGACCAAAAAGAGGAGAAGGAGAAGGAGAGAGTGTAGCCAATCGAGTCAAAAATCTGCGGGGGATCCGCAAGATGAAGCCACGAGGCCCACTCCCTTAGAACCAGATGTAATGGTTAGAGGGGGGAGTGTGGACACAATATAATCAATTTGTCTAATTTTGAATTAAATAGTCATCATTTATCGGTGTTATCGAAGGGCTTGTCCTTCTCCCCATGCAAAGGGGGTGATGAATTCACATTATACAAGGATACTGCCCTCTTTTTGCGTAAAGCCATGTTCAAAGCTATGTTTTCGGCACCTATGGAGAATAGGGACAACGAACTAGATGGCAACGAGCCCTATAGGCAGGGAATAGTCATTATGAATGAGGAAGTGAAGGAAGAGAATTGGTGGGACGATGTAGAAGCTATACCTGAGCTAATGCCCAACCTTGATCAGTTAAGGGAAAAATCCAAGAAGTTCCCATCACTGAATTCAAATAAGTATGTGTCCCTCTTCCTACAGCTGGTGCAACGAGATCTTAGAGAAGGTAACTGGACCTCTATAGCTGGTTACGAGAATTTGACAGGAGATGAGAGAAGGGCGATGCAGGAATTGGAGAAAGCAACTGGAGTGATTATACGCCCTAGCGATAAAGGGGGCAATGTTGTTCTCCTAGATGAAGGGTACTATATAAAAGAGATAGAAGGGCAACTTAGTGACACCAATACCTATAGGAGGATTGGGGAGAACCCTTTTCCTAGGGTAGTGGCACAGTTACGTGATAAGCTAGATTGGGCCAAGGAGGAGGGCCTATTAGCCCCCAAGGTTTTGAACTATTTGAATGTCAGCGAGTACAACATTCCAGTGTTGTACACGATTCCCAAGGTCCACAAGTGTCTGTCTGAACCGCCGGGGAGGCCCATTGTGTCAGGGAATGGGGGCCCACTAGAAAGAGTAGCCAGATTCGTTGATGAAAATTTAAAACCTCTAGTAAAAATCTTACCGTCATTTGTACTAGACAGCAATGATTTGCTGCGGAAGTTGAGACGGGTCCATATGAACGATGATTGGCTACTTGCTAGCATTGATGTTGAGAGCCTGTATACATCCATTCCCCACACGGTGGGCCTTGAGGCGGTGAGACAGACACTTGAGGAAGTGGGACCCTGCGATGCTCATTACAACGAATTTGTGGTTGAGCTATTAGAATTTGTTCTAACTAACAACTATTTTCGGTTCAATCGAGGTTTCTTTCACCAGATCCGCGGGACGGCTATGGGAGCGGCCTGTGCCCCGTCGTACGCCTGCCTTCACTTGGGGCGGTGGGAGAGCCTTGAGGTGTATGGGCGGGCGGACTTCGGGGCACAGGTCGCTCTCTGGCTGCGATATATAGATGACATTTTGGTGGTCTGGAGGGGAACCGCACATGACTTTGAGAGATTCGTAGATAGTCTCAACCACAATGATCGAAATATCCGCCTTACATATAAATGGGACTCAATGAAGGTGGAATTTTTGGATCTCCTCATAAGCAAACAAGCAGGGAGACTAGTAACTACGACCTATCGGAAACCCACAGCAGGGAACACATTGCTTCATTTTTATAGTCACCATCCTGGTCCCTTGAAACGAGGTATACCGTTTGGACAATTCCTGCGGATCCGCAGGAATTGTTCGTCTGTTACTGATTATCTACGCGAGGCACGGGATCTCAAGGCACGATTTAGGGAGAGAGGGTACCCACACAGACTGTTACGGACGTGCAGTAAAAAGGCTTTGGAAATTGAACGGGATGCCCTCTTAGAAGGACGATATAAAGCTAAAGATAGGAGACGGGGAGGGGATTCTGGAGGAGATAGGGATAGGCAACCAGTGCGACTCATCACCCAATTTGGGGCCCATTGGGATAAGTTCAAGAACATCTTGGAATCCCATTGGCACATGTTACAATTAGATCCGTCCATAGCCCGATGTGTAGGGCCTAGGCCGCTTCTCACGGCCAGAAGAGCAAGTAATTTGCGGGACCATTTGGTCCATAGTGACCTCAGTCTTAAATCATCAGGAGGGGGCAGTGGGTTAGGAAGAAGACTACAGGGGTGCTACAAGTGTGGCCACTGTCAGATCTGTAAATTCATGCATACCTCTTCAACATATACTGGTATGAGAAGTAAGGAGCCTCGAGTGATAAAGGAGTTTATAAATTGTGCTTCCACCCTGGTGATTTATTTACTGACATGTCCTTGTGGAAAGAAATATGTCGGTAAGACGAAACGGGAGTTAAGGGTGAGAATAGGAGAACATGTCAGGGACATTAGAAAGGCCAATGAGAAGAGTCCAGTAGCGGAGCACTTTCTATGGTGCCAGAAGAGTGATCCTGGGGGCATGAGAGTGTGTGGGATCTTTAGACTACGAACGGAGGGTAGGCGAGGCTTCTGGGATGTAAGACTGAGACAAGAAGAGGCACGGTTGATCTTTGAACTGGGAACCATGTCACCCTGTGGCCTTAATACTGAGACAGGCCTGGGTGCTTTTTTGTGACTTGGAGAGATAAGGATAAGGGAGTGCAGTTTTTGCTATAGGAGAAGGTGAGATGTACCACATATATGGATTAAGATAAAATATAGGGGAAGGGTGGCTATGGGGATGTTAGCCTGATATTGGTTACAATAGGCGAGAAACTTAGGGATAGGAAGGGATTTATTCGCTCCTTTACTCCCTCGCTTACCTTTTTTCCCCTTTCTGTGAAATTTCTCCCTTGTCCCCGCCCTCTGCCCTTGGTGACGGTCTCCGTGTGTCCCTTACCCCCCGCTTCGCTGTTCCTCTCCTGCCTCCTTCCTCTTTGCTCCTGTATCCCACACTGTATGTGAGGTAATTAAAAACATTGTGCCTAACAGTTTATATGTGTCCTTGTCTGGCTATGCAATGCATTAGGTATTCCCTTAGGTATGGGTGTGAATATGGGGCAGCCCCCCCCCTTTTCTTTCCTTACTGCTTTGGGTCTGCATGGATGGTGGAGCGGCAGGATGTGCATGTTATGGCATTGGCTGGGGGATATGTATCCCCATTCGTGTTAAGCAGGAAACAGTTGTGTCACTTTGCTGTATAAGGTGGGGCAGAAGTAAGCCTGAAGATGAAAGTGCTGTGGAGGAAAACTGATATATGATTATTATGTGCCTTATCAATATATGTCACTATCTATCACAAGGAACTACCAGATAGGTTACAAATAGATTGCGGAAGTATATATATGTTTGTCCGCTACCGCTGCCTGAAAGATTAACCTACATTGGAAGATAAGTGCCCTGACATGGGCGAGATTGTGAATGCTGGAATGTGTAGGGTTAACATTAGAAGCGTGTGCTAATCACGCCCTTGGAAGCCTGTGGTGATAAAAGCCAGGCAGCGATTGGCGGCAGCCACCCTGACGAAGCCCCGGTAGGCGGGGCGAAACGCCGTTGGTGGACGGAAGGCCCGGCCACGCCCCCTCCTCTCCTTCTCCTCACCACACACGCTGGCCTAGCGGTGGCTACATGCTGACGATGGAAAGTGCGGTTCAGCGCGAAACTGCACATCAGGCTGCCGTCTAAGAGAGGTAACACGGTAGAGCTGCGGGGAACAGGGTCGGAGGCCGGACGCATCAGCGCGGCCGGGCCCAGCGCGACTCCCGTGTGCTATATGTGTCCTGTTGTTGTGGCCGTCTTTATCACACATTTTTAAGCTGCTAGTGTTCAGTATTAAGAATACATCAAGGTGCAATTACTGACTGTGCAATAGACAAGTGCCCTTGTCAGCGCGGACATTAACATTGATTGGGCGATCATACACACTGCTCTGAGTTTTAACCAATCAGTGATTGGACGTATAACAGCATTCCAGCATGATCAATACCATCCAACCGGACCTTGCTGCTAATTAGTCACGTGCTTTAGGAGCCGTCTTTGTTTACAGCACTCTGCACTTGAGTTCATTTATCCATGTGGATGGCCTGTACTGGACCATAACTCTATATTCAGGCAGCCCCCAATTAGAGCATCCATTAGTGGCTGGCCAGCCAATTACCTTAGGGATGTGTGGTGGTATGTGTGCTTGTGAGGAGGTGTGGCAACATGTGTGCGGGGCCCCCGTATCTATTTTTAAGCTATGCTAGCTTTTTAACTGGAGGAGTGGGTTTGTTTTTCATATTTGTATGTGCTACATTTAAATAAATATGATTGTGGTGTTGCGATAAGCAGCCTGATGTGTATATGTTTTTTCTGTAAGCGGTGTACCCCAGGGTTCAGTCCTGGACCCACTTTTATTCAAATTGTTTATAAACGAAACGACATAGAAGATGGAATTAGAAGTACTGTCTCTATTTTGCAGATGACACACAGATATGTAGCACAGGGCATTGAAGATGTTCACAAGCTTTAGGCTGACTTGGACACATTGAGTGTCTGGGCATCCACTTGGCAAATGAAATTCAGTGTGGAGAAATGTAAAGTCATGCACTTGGGATCTAATAACCTGAAGGCCACATATTTTGTCGGGGGAGTAAAACTGGGAATTACTTGTTGAGGAGAATCTGGGGGTACTGGTAGACCACAGGCTAAACAGTCTAACAGTATGCAATGTCAAGCAGCTGCTTCCAAGACCACCAAGATATTATCATGCATTAAAAGAGGCATGGTATCACGAAATGGGGATGTAATTTGGCCTCTTTACAAGGCACTGGTGCGCCCTCATCTGGAATATGCAGTCCAGTTCTAGGCACCCATTCATAGAAAGGACACTCTGACTATGGAAATGAGGAAAGATTACGAGAATTAAATCTGTTTAGTCTTGAGAGGAGACGACTGAGGGGGGACATGATTAACTTGTATAAATATATAAATGGCCAATACAAGAAATATGGGGAAACACTGTTTCATGTAAAATCCTCTCATGTAAAAGGGGCACTCCCTTCGACTGGAAAAAAAGTCTCCGGAGGCAAGAATCATTCTTTACCATAAGAACTATAAATCTGTGGAATAGCCTCCCACAGAAGCTTGTTACAGCATCAACCTCTGACAGCTTCAAAAAAGGATTAGATGCTTATTTAGAAGAAAATAACATTAACAGTTACTATTAGCTGTTATCAGTAAAAAAAAAAAAAATAAATAACTTCCCCTACCCCAACGACCTTGGTTGAACTTGATGGACATACGTCTTATTTCAACCGTAATAACTATGTAACTATGTAAGCTCTAGCATCTCGCTACAAGGAATGCCATGATACTATACAAAGAACCTTTTATTTACCATGTACAGGGTGGGGCAATGTGATTGTACGGAATGGAGGGGATTCTCCAAAAAGCTCATGGCTAATAATTATCAATATCTTAACAATTATTTTGGAGATATCATTTTCAGCCAGGGGCTTTCTGAATTTGTCCTTCGTGTATATGTTAATCAGTTAGGTTCAGTTTTTGGTTTTACTTCTGGTCGTGGGACTGTAAAGTTTATTGTGTGGCTGGAATGTTTTCTTTAGGCAGGGATCTGTCTTGTGTTTTCCCTTCCCTCTCTTTTTAGCCTTGTTTATCCTAATAAATGATTAAAACCTGATTCACTTGCCCCAGAATGTAGAGTCAGCAGGATGTATTGTGATTTAAGGGAGACCTAAATTCCACTCATTGGCATATACTATCTAGCAAGATATATTCTGAAGTCTACATAAGCACGGAAATTAAATCTGAGTGGCAGTGATAACTGCACATGGTACGATGGGAGCTGATTTATTGTAGCATTTATGGCCTTGTGACAAAATGGAAAATTTATGAAAGATAAAGCAATGCCATATACAAAACGCTTCAAGATAAAATTCGCCTTGACCTCTAAATGTGCTATTTACAAAGCTTTGCTAGAGTCAGATAAACATTTCCAGCACAGAATAGATAACATGTTATGTTTATGCCTACTAGAGTTGCTGTTCAGATGTGGATTTAAGTTGAACTGGACCAGATTCTGATAAGGTTTGTTTTTATTCAAACAGAATTTGGCAAAATGTATACATTCAGCCAGTCATATTTTTATAGTAAAAACGGATTGGAAGTTTTGTCAGCGCAGGGGCATCTATTTAGGATGGCCTATTGTGCAGTTTCTATAGGGTAATACTCTTCTTCTCTACAAAAATTTAGGCCCTTATTCATCAAGCGATAGCGCCAGGTAGTGTCCGACGAGCGCCAGGTAGCGGCAGCTAACGGCGACTACCGACTCAAGTACGCCCGGCGGCGGTCACAATGACGCATTTATCAAGCAAAATGAGGCTAGCGCCGGCGAGAGCGACGGCTAGCGCGGCATTCATCATGAAGCCACCTGGACCGAACAGCGCCGCTGCAAATTCCCTCACAGCGCCAGGTATGAGCTGTCGCTCCCTGGCGATGTCCAATGCATTTCAATGGAGCAATCTATAATAATTCAAGATTAATTGGTAATATTTTTTTTTTTAATTTTTTTAATGTCAAAAAATCGGAGAACACTTCTGCAATGTTAGGATTTATTTTTAAGTCAAAAAAAAAAATATATATATATGTGCAGAATTGATCTAACAGGTCTGAGATTAATGTATTCATATAACAAAATGATTCTAAAAACATGTATAATGTTACATTCAAAAAATATGGTTGTTTAGGGGTTAAAAACTAGTTAATACAGATCGCCGCCAGCGCTCTGGGGTTTAAACAAGGAATGGACAGCGACAGCACATTCGGAGCGTGATTTTTTGATGAATATGAAGCTAGCCGTTCGCTCTGGCCATTCGTTGTCAGGCGCTCACATACAACGCTGGACCTGTGAAACAGCGACCCCCCAGCCCGTATTCAACATTACCGCACACCGACTGAGTCGCTGTCATCAAGCTAATGCTGGCCAAGCACAGCGAATACTGGCTGGCGCTGAAAAAATCACGCTACAGTCGCTCATCTGTCGCTACCTGGCGCTATTGATGAATCGGCCTCATAGTTCACTAATGGAAACTTTTGGTATTATTTACCGTTGAATTACTGAGGTTAAAAGACAAATAATTTCACTGTAACATTTTTTATACTTTGCATAACAAACACAAAAATATATAAATAATTAAAGAAAAACTGCCTAAAATGAAAATCCTGCATTTAGAGGGAATGTCAAGACACCTAAAAAAAAAACAAAAGGCCATGTGTACGGCTCAGGAATCCACCACAATATTGGAGCTGTACCCATGACACACCTGCTGGTGGCTCTGTCTCCCAACATTCCCTGCGTGGTACCTGGTTTTCCCAGTAGGTGTCTTTCTGAAGCAGGCAAGGCTAAATAACCAGCAACTATTATTATTATTTTTATTATTATTATTATTATTAATAATAATAATAATAATAATAACATTTATTTATAAAGCTCCATCATCTTCCATGGCGATGTACAATGTAAATTACAAACAGGGTAAAACAACTTACAATATATGACAGAAAAAGCACAAATACATAACCATATCGAAATACATTGGGAGAGATGGTCCTGCCCTTGTGGGCCTACAATCTAAAGGATAAGGGTGGAGACAAAAGATAGGTCACAAGTAGTATATACTTAGTATAATGGCAAGAGATCTGTAGTGGCTTGGGCTGTCTTTTATTCAAGCAAAGTGATATGCTCATCTGAATAGGTGGGTTTTGAGGGCACCCATAAAGGCTTGAAAGCTTGTGGAGTGTATGGGGAAAGGCAGAGTAATGGGGCAGCGTGTGTGAAGTCCTGGATGCGGGAGTGGGAGGACGTGATTAGGTTTGAGGATAGGAGGAGGTCCTGGGCAGAGCGGAGATTGCGTCTGGGTTGGTATTTGTTAGTAAGCGATGAAATGTAGGCAGGAGCCTGATTGTAGAGAGCTTTGTATGTTAAGGTTAGCATTTTAAATTGAATTCTCTCAGATATTAACAGCCAGAGAAGGGACGTAGAAAAGCAGTGCTAGAGAAACGAGAGGAGAGATGAGTGAGTCGAGCAGCAGAGTTGAGAATAGATTGGGTGGTGCCAGTCTGTTTGTTGGTAGACCACAAAGGAGAGTGTTGCAGTAATCTAGTCAGGAGTTGATCAGGGCATGCACTAGGATTTTGGATGTATCAGGTGTGAGAAAGGGGTGGATGCAGTTGTATATTTGGGATGCCCATAAGGATGTCACCATTACTTGGATTGTAAATAATATAAAATGAAAGACAGCACAATATTATTTAATTCTTATTTGTGTGTTTTTTATTATTAATTATTCATTTATTTGTTGTAATTATTGTAATTATTGTTTTAATTTGTAAAATGTTTTATTAACTTTGCTTAGCATTTGTTTATTTCAAATGTAACTTTTTTTTATAAAAACATATACAAAAATAAAAATATTATAAAAACTATATACAATGTTGTTGTTGAGGGTTGCTAAAAAAAGGTGGCAGGCTCCCAGTGTCACCCAGTGTCTTAAGGTGGGTGACTCCCACTGGCCAGCTCATCAATCTCCCCCACCAGCCCATGCACAGAAGCTGAGAGTTCCTGCAGGCGCTGCTGTGCATCTTCTCTGTGGACTCTAAAAGACAAAAATCCAACAATTAGTGTCTAGCCTCTGCTTTCTGCAAACCTTTTGAAGAAGGCTTGTAAGTAAATAGTCACTTGTCTTAAAACTTACGAGGCTGGTGGGGGTTCGGGGTTGGGGAGCCACCCTTCGCACTGGGACATGCCACATCTCTATGTCCGAGTCTATAGAAGAAAACAAAAACAATTGCTAGTGAATGTGGTGTTTATTGGCTTGTGTTGTGCGTGGGACATCACCCACCTTCTTCATCCTCTTGCTAGGGCATCCCAACCTCTGTGTCCCCTTACTGTTCACTCGTGGGGCCCTCTTGGTGATCTAGAATCAAATATCACCAAAGACAACATTATTACACATATGTATTTCCTGTGTGTGTTGCTCATACCTGACTCATCCCGGCCTGACATCTGGGCCTCATCCTCTGCAGGTTGAACTTGGGGCTCACCTGCAGAGGAGGGTAAGGACATTGGCATCTGTCCGCCTTTACCTACAGGTCCACCAGATCTTGCCAGCATTGGCTGGGCTTGTCGCCTCCGGGTGGGCCACACTCTTTGGCGGGACTCTGACACTAGAAGAGAATAGTATTGTTTTAAACACAGGTCTGCCTAATAGGATTGTAGTGGTGAATGTTTAGGCATGAATTGTCACTTAATTGGGAATAGCTTTATGAAAAACTTCCTCACCCAGGACTTCTTCCTCCTTTTAAGGTCTGACCAATGCCGCATGATCTTGGTGTAAGTGTAGGTGGTGACAGTCTCCTCCTCCAGTGTAGCTACTATGTCAAGTACCAACGTCCTCTTGGCATATATGTCGGGTAGGAAGTCATATTGGTATGTCATAATCTTCCAAAATGTACAATAATACATATTATGAAAAAAAAAAAATATTAAAAATAAGCTTAACAGGTTGTTACCAGGCCACACCCCCTCATACACTTTAGTTCAGCATTAACATATTTTGCCATCCTTGTTTAACAGATCTTATTGGGCAGTGTTCTTAAAGTGGCCCAAAACCCTGGATTTTGACTACTGGGTTTTTGGCCTTTGCCCCCAGGGCACCCCGATCGGGGATGCCCCACTGTGTGAAACCCCCCTAGTCACCCGAACAAACTCATGCTTTCCCGCACACGAGGAAAACACGTTCTAAGCAACTCACATACACAAATGACAATATGAACAAAAAAACACACCAGAAGCTCAAAAATAGACCAAAAATACACAAACACACACTTTTCATGTGTAGGGCTGTGAACTGATCTTTTTGTTTTAGTTGGACAGAGAAATTCATGAGAGGAGATATGCAAGGAGGATAAAAGGGAGGGGTAGATGAAGAGGGATTAACCAATATCAGGGCGGTGCATTGCCTGTGTGGTTCTGGGGATGATTGGAAGCACAATAGTAAGAAGATTAACATTGTGAACAGTGAGTGGAGGTTCAGTCGAGCAGAATCTTAGGGCCTTATTTATCACGGGCTAGCGCCAGGTAGTGTCTGACGAGCGCCAGGTACCGCCAGCTATCTCGGCGGCTACCGACTCAAGTACGCCCGGCGGCAGTCACAATGACGCATTTATCAAGCTAAATGAGGCTAGCGCCGGCAAGAGCGACGGCTAGCGCGGAATTCATCATGAAGCTGCCTGGAACGAACAGCGCCGCTGCAAATTCCTTCACAGCGCCAGGTATGACCTGTCGCTCCCTGGCATTGTCCAATGCATTTCAATGGAGCAATGTTTAATTAATCATAATTAATTGGTATTTTTTTTTTTTTTTTTTTTTTTTTAATGTCAAAAATTCTGAGACCACTCCTGCAATGTTAGGTTTTTTTTTAAAGTAAAAAAAAAATAAAAAAAAAAATTTGTGCAGAATTGATCTTACAGGTCTGATATTAATATATTCATATTACAAAATGATTCCAAAAACATGTATAACGTTACAATCAAAAAATATGGTTGTTTAGGGGTTAAAAACTAGTTAACACCCATCGCCGCCAGCGCACTGGGGTTTAAACAAGGAATGGACAGCGCCAGCAAATTCGGAGCGTCATTTTTTAATGAATATGAAGCAAGCCGTTCGCTCTGGCCATTCGTTGTCAGGCGCTCACATACAACGCTGAACCTGTGAAACAGCGACCCCTAAGCCCGTATTCAACATTACCGCACACCGACTGAGTCGCTGTCATCAAGCAAACGCCGGCCAAGCACAGCGAATACTGGCTGGCGCTGTAAAAATCACGCTACAGTCGCTCATCTGTCGCTACCTGGCGCTATTAATGAATCGGCCTCTTAGTCACTTCAGTTCTCTTCGGGTTCAATTTGGGTGTAATTCTTCTCAGCACTTGTAAAAATTCAGAACTTGGAAAAATTCTGCCCAGTGTTTGTCCATTCTGCCCAGCCATCAGAACTGATTATATGCTAGTTGTGAAATGAAGCCTTGATTGACCGAAGCCTGCTAGCTGGATCAGGAGTGGGTCAGAAATTGGGTATCATTAAGCGGAAGGCCTCATTGATCACAGGGGAAAGACCAGAGATAATATAAATAAGTGGAGGGTTGTAAAAAGACATGAATTTTAAGAAACAAGGAGACTATCCCCTCGATTCAAAATGCAAAAGTTAATTGATATCGGATCTGGAATCGGAAGTTTGGGTGGGTGTTTTTTCCTGTTTTTTTGGCCATTTCCGACTCGCACGAGCCTTCGTCCGATTTCGTATATGCTCTTACGATCATCGGAAGTTCGTTCCTAAATTGTAGGATCGAAACCTAAATTGTAGGATCAAAACTTAAATTGTAGGATCAAAACCTAAATTGTAGGATCAAAACCTAAAACTTAGGATAATCGGATGTGTTTCCGTGTGATTCAGAGAGCTGTTTTCCAACCTCTAAATCCGTTTTAAAAGAAAGCCACTTCCGACACCTTTTAGCAGTCGGATTGCTGTTCTTGATCAGGTTTTTTGGCTATGTGGAGGAGTCTGTGCGTCTTGAGCTCCAATGAACTGCATGTATCAGCATGGCAGAGGCCATAAATTGTATGGCAATGCATACCTGATTCATGTATGCCTTATAAAAGCATTTTAATGTGGACCTTAATTAGTCCTTTGCATGTAAACCTTTATTTTGCAACACATCCATATATTTGCGTTATTTAAATAAACTTATGTCCTTTGTTATTTATTTTGGAATTGATGTACTAGAATCATATTTTTAATTTGAATTTATTGGTGTAGTTGTTTACCTTTGCTTTGTTTAATTATTTTAGCTCATCTTTGGTCAGATGCATCACACTTACTGAGGAGAGGAGAGCGGGATAAAGTGCAGGATGTGGGTTACTGCTGTATTTTGCACAGACACAGCAGAGCTGGGGGCATGGAAAGGTCAGAAATCAAAGAATGCAGAGCAACACAGTCACAAGGCCCTTTCTGTTTGCAGGCTGCCCGATATTACCTGACCCACCATCTTGGCTGTTTCTAGGCTCATAACATGCAGAAGTTGCTGGGTGTTTTTTAATTTTTGAGAGCAATCTGTATGTAGAGGGTGTGGGTAACCACACAAAAAATTAAAAGTTGTACCATTTGAAGCCAAACTTTTAAAATTAAATCCACAAGTAAAAAATGCAAGTTAACTAAAAATTAAACAAAGTAAGATTTACTTATGCAAATACATTCATTAATGGTTGGTTACTACAAAATGAAATAAAGAAAAAAAAAACCAAATATTTAGAATGCACTTTAATGAGGTAAGTTTGTAGTGCGCAGGCGCAAGATCAGAAGGATTTACGTCCAGACAAAAAAGGAAAAAGGGCAAAACCAAAACCAATGTTGCAACCTGAGAAATGAAACGGAAAATTCAGGATGGAAACCGACATAGGTCTGATTCGCTAACTGCCATACGAACGGACGGACATTTTAGGATAGAAACGGATTAGCTTATAGAATCACTCGCAAGTTCATACGAGTGCACGAGCGTTTGGGAAAAATAGGATGATCGGCACCAAAATCAAAGCTGTAACATGTTTCTTTGAATCGACCCCTATATCTATAGAATTATATCATGTCTAAACAATGATCAGCCAAATTAAAATGACAAACATTGTCTCAGAGGAAGCTTTGAGAGAAGGCTGTAGCATACCCAGACTTAAACCAGTTTGCAAAGGGTTAAAACTGATCACTGCAGATAAAAAAATCAGCTTCAATCGGTTTCAAAGGAGGCATCAAGAAAATGCTGTAACATACCCAGAAGTAGTAGAAGAAGCAAAGGGTTAAAACTGATCACTGCAGATGGAGAAATTGGCTTTGGTCGGTTTCCAAGGAGGCATCAAGAAAAAGCTGTAGAATACCTGTTAGTGAGAGAGGAGTGTAATCATTTTAATTTGAGTGTAATTATTCTTAGCAATTACTTGGAAAAATTCTACCCAGTGATGTCCATTCTGCCCAGCCATCAGAACTGAGTATATACTAGTTGTGAAATGAAGCCTTGATACAGCCTTGATATAGACCCTGATTATGTCATCCCATAATGACACGGAATGAGATAAAGCAGGACACAGCCTATCTCTGGGTTTAGCCCATTGCAAAAGTGCCAACAGAAACTGACCACAGGCCGTTTATTCTATCGTTACCCACCTGGGGGCACGCCCCCTGATGCCCTAGGAGTCAACACTGTCCTGGAGTTAATACCACCAGATTCCACCCCCAAATAAACCTGTTCAGTTTGGATTGACAAAGCTTCAAGTCTGGTATCCTGATCTCCCCAACCAGGATGTCCTCATACCCTGCCAATTGTTAAGGGTAAGCCAACAGTTTTTAAAAAAGTGTTGTATAGTTTACTTTGTAAAGGGATTGATAATTAGCCGACGCATTAACCCCAGATATTTTATGCTCTTAGTGTTCCACTTAAAATTGAAAGCCCCTTTTTAATGGTAGACCACCTGCTCAGGTAGGTTTAGTTTGAGGGCCTCAGACTTATTATCAATGAAGATCAAACCAGAGAGAGGGAAGAGGCTCAGCAGGGACACAAGGTCTGACACCACCATCAATGTAACACTGGCGAACAATGCACATTTGTACTCCCTGTCAGCACTCCATATGCCCTTAATATTAGGTTCGGATGAGCCTAGCTAAGTGCTCAATGACCAGAACAAATAGGAACAGGGATAGTGGGCACCACTGTTGAGTTTCCCACCCAGATTGATAGCCCTCAATATTAAGAAAAGCTTTAGGATTTTTATATAACGCCCTTAGGATATCGAGGAAGCTGCCATTAAGGCCTTGTTTTTCAAGTACATAAAACAGAAATTCCCACGAAAGAGCATCAAAGGCATTTTGCAAGTGCAAGGACAATAACATGCTGTTTCTAATCCCCTTGCCTTCCCATCCTGAAACCCCCACGGACACCAGATCCACAATCCTCCTGATCTGATCAGGGGCCTGACTTCCAGAGGTGAACCCCAGCTGGCCAATATGAATATACTGGAAGAGATATGAATTTTAGTAGTTTGGCATTATTTTAGTCAAAATGTTGAGACCTAGGTTAATTAACGATAATTTCCACAATTGCACGGATCACACCCTGGTTTCGGATTGTGGCAATGCTTATTTCTCCTGGAAGACTAGCCCCCACCCTTATAGAATTGCACTAAATCGCCAGGTGTGGGAATAATACATCCCTGATTTTTTTATAATACAGACCCGTAATACCATCGGGCCCTGGGGCCTTTGAGGAGTTCAGCCCCTTAATAACTGAAGATACCTCTTCCTGACTAATAGTCCATTCTAGAAAATCAATATGGTGCAGATCATGCTGGGGGATATCCACCTCTCTAAACAGCTCATCCATCTTGGAACTGGACTTTATAGAAGGACACAAATTCAGATAACACTTTTCCCGGGCTACACGTCAGATTCCCAGAACCTACCCGAATTTTAGGAAAAGCGAACAGCTTACTATGGGGGTAATTTTCCTTGCCTTTCTTTTCCACCTTGAACCAATTTTGTTCCCTGAGTTATAGAATTTGTACTTACTCCAAGTGATCACCTTTTCTGCATTAGAAGTTAAACATATGTTCAAAACTGCTCTTGTCTTATCTGTTGCCCCTAACAATTCCTGATTATGGTCTCTCTTATTAGCTTTACGTAAAGTGGACAGATGCGACTCTTTAGGTTTCAGGGAAGCAGCTTTTTCTCACTTTAATCTACTACCCATTTGAATTAGATAGCCCTCATCGTCGCATTGTGAGAGGTATCTTCTGGGTTATTAAAGGAGCACTATCATGAAAATGTGTAATATTAAAAACCCATATAAACACCTTGGCTAATGAGAGGAAGGGTCACTTATACACCCAAACTGAATAAAACTCTGGCCAAGCTTGTTGTTTACTTCTACAGTTGACAGGTTTAGTCTATCATGGGTGACAGAGCTGGGTATATATGTGACCTCTGCTCCTGCCATCCAGCATATTTTTATGGATTTTTATCATGGGCCATTTTTTGCGATAGTTCTCCTTTAAGTAAGAAAAAATCTTTTAATTTACTTTTGAGGACATCACACACCCCCGGATTATTCAGGGGAGACTCCCCCTGAGAAGGGAGGCCTGAGACCCAAACCACTAAGGCGCAAGTCCACTAGAGAATAATCCGCCCATGGTAACTTCCTTTTACAATTAAAAATCTCTGGGGCGAACATTGCTGGGAGGAGCAAGTGATCTAGCCTAGAGACTGTGTGAAAAAAGTCCCTGCCAGAGGGTCTCTCCTCTGTCCAGCAGTCTACCAACACATAGGAGTAAATTTAGAAACTAACCACGGACCAATAGACCTTAGAAATTTTTTTTTGTCAGGAAAGCACACCCTGGGATTTATCCAGGACAGCGATAAGGGCTACAAATATCACCACCCCATTGGCCCACTCTTCAACCTTAGAAAGCAACACCCTAAAGAACTGTAGCTGTCCCTTATTGGGAGCATAATATGACAGAAAAGTCACCAGAAGGCCTTTTATACCTTTTATGTATAGGCCTTTTATGTATCTGCCATCCAGATCTGCCAAAGAGGTTGAGTAAATGAACGACACATTTTTGAGAGGAAGATAGCAACCCTTCTTTTCTGTACAGGAGCATTAACACACATTTAACGAACATCACTGCCCCAGGACTCGAGTAGACCTGGAGTTATACCAACACTAGAGAATTTGGACCTCCAATCCCTAAACCATTTGCCAAATCCCAATGAGAAGCATGACCCCCTGTGATGACTTGGCTATAAAGACCTAGGCCACGACCACTAATAACAATGTTACATAATCCCCCCATAGCACCGCTGAGGCTTGCCCACCCTCCACACCTATAGCCTACCCTCGACAGGGACAGGTGGCAGACAGTTTTCCCAGCAGTCCAAGAGGAACTAAAAAAGAACAGCCCCCTACCCACCTCCAACTCCATGGCAACTGTAACCTATAAAGAACAGTCCCCCCTCCATAAGAACATTGTTGGAAATCTCCACATAACATAACTCAAGACATTATCCAACACCCCCAAGCATATGGCTAAAGATAAACCCGGGTTGTCCACCAGAAGTATGACCATAACAGCAAAATCATAACCGGATCTTCAGGTGCCAGGAACATAACTTCTCTAAGCTCATACATGACTTGAGATCCGATGCCGCCCTGGATGCTTTCATCAGTTTGTCATTCATTTGAAATTAGTGCAGATGGACAATATCCCTTGGTGGACCATTTACATGACTTGAGATCCGATGCCGCCCTTGATGCTTTCATCAGTTTGTCCTTCATTTGAAAGTAGTACAGACAAAAAATAATACCCTTGGTGGCCATTTGCTTTGATCACTATAAGTGCTCTATGAGCTCTATCAATTTCCCGCTGCTCCCTTGGGACCTTTTGGAATTAAAGCACATAACAGTTCCTCCACAATATGATCAACATCCAGCTGCGCCTCTGGTAGACTCCTTATTAGTTAGTCTTTCTGGACCTGTTCTGCAAGTCCTCAGCTTTAGAGTTAGAAAAATCTAGTAATTAAAGAAGCGTGTTGATTCAGCTGCGCAGATATTTTATCATCCATTTTATATTCCACCTGATCCACCTGCTGCACAAATGATTGTAGGTCTTTTTTTAATATCAGTAGTTATTGTCCCACACAAAACAACAAATTTAGAGACAAAGAGATCAGATATAGCATCAATAGAAAGGGAAACTGGTACCTGCGTCACAGGAGATTCCTGAGCTGCAGAGGAGACTGACTGGCTTAGTAAGATCTCTGTCATTGCCAGGTCAGAAGAAGCATTAGTGATGGGGGAAAGAAGATTTCGGGCAGCTGGCCTTTAGGCCCCGGAGTAGATTAGAGCCTCTGGGCTGAGCTCCATGTTGTGAGCCGCGCTGTTCTGTCACCATTTTGGATCCGCTGCCGACTGGTCTTGTGTCCCACTGGTTTGAAACTTCATGCGCTTTCAGCATCGGACCTGACATCGCTGGAGGGAACAGGCTGTTCTCTGTGTGCCAGGGGGAGTTGAGGTGAGCTGGCTGGCCCATGGTGCTGCTAATCCCGTGGCTGTTTGGGTCATGTGCCGAGCAGTGAGGTTAGGTCTTCCTCGGCTGAGCTCCTGCGCCTAGTATACTTTTTTTATTTTGATGCCCGGACAAGAACTGTAAGACAGTCTCTCAGTTGTATTGTTTCAACACTGGTCATGTACACTGTGCCTGATGACAGGGGGTAGCTTTCAGCCTGGAAATCGGACCTGCACAGCACAGGATTCGATCTCACTAGCTAGTACATCTGTGAGTAGCTGTGGGGAACAGAAGGTTAGTGTATGGCTCTTTGTTTTTATTTTGCTCAATAGAAAAATAGTTTTCTGCTTTGTGTATAACTGGGGATCCCTTCTCCACATTCCTACGAGGCAAGTGCGGGACTCAGCCAAACAGCAGTGCTTGTTACAATCAAATTTACGTTGTCACACTGATGTCACACCAGCCATCAAGAAGAGCCTGGCACGGGCTTGCCTTTAGCTAGAGGTACGCCGATGTGCCTGTGGCACAGAGATGTAGCACGGGCTCATGGAGGAGGTGAGTGTATAAATCTGGGTGCTTTCACACAGCGGGGCATCCTAGTCCTGGATACAGCAGAAACAGGTAGGCATCCCCACAAGAGTCTTGTATACTTTAGAGGGTTGTTGCTCCTTTGACACTAAAGTCATCGCCAAAATCTCACATTGCTTAAATTGGACCAAAACCCAGGATTTTGACTATCCCCGATCGGGGGTGCCCTGCTCTGTGAATCCCCCCAAATCTCCCACATCAACTCACATCACCCCAGTACTACGACGCATGCGCCGCCGCTCATCCAATCAGCGTGCTCGGAGCAGCTGAGCTATGGACATCTAAACCTAGCGGCTCTGAGCACCCTGGCGGCCGCATCATGCGCTTCCCTCTAACAGGGAGCGTTGCCACGCCGGCCATTCACAAAGGGCGACCTGGGGGGTTTCACACAGCAGGGCATCCTGATTTTGGATGCCCTGGGGGGAGGGAATGGATCGGCCCAGGAATCTTGTAGATCCCAATTGGTTTCAGTCCACTTTAAATTGTTTATCGTACATTTGTTGGCTTCAATTCTGTGATGCATATTGGTGCAATTAATGTTTGTCTATTATCATTGCTGTCTATTAAAAATTACCCTTCCATCTTTCCATCAGACAGTTTCGATCTGTGGTTTAGACAATGTGCAGTAATTTAAAATCAATATCCATCAACACAGAGGCCAGCCACATAAATATGCTGGTACATTTACACAGCATTGTTTTCCATCCCTGAATTAAAATATCAGTTCTGTTTGCTATTTTGGCATCAGCACATTAAAGTGTAACTCTAAAGGAAATGTACAGTCAGGCCAGAATATTCCCAGCAGAAGTTAGATGCTCCAGTAGGAGGAGGTGTTCTTTATCAGCAGCTGTGAGATTGTGCAGCTCTGACTATCATTGCCTGGGACAAAAATATCTTCCCTTATCAAAAAAAAGCTTCATTATCAGGATACCCTGGAGTTTTGCAAGCAGCCTGGGAGCACCATAAAACAAGCAAGGTTTACTGAGCATGCCCACCGCACCTCACCAGCCAGAATCGTCCAGAAAACACCCCCATTACCGCGAATTTGACACGAATGGGAAAATCTGAGAAAAAAGAACAGACCACCTGGAGCGAACAGCAAGCAGTCGCCGTCCACAGCAGCATAGAAATCGGCGGCTCAGCTGTGTAAGCTTCACAGGGCCAGACACATTCACACTGGCACCCCCCTCCGCCCAGCAGCCCAGCTCTCCTACCTCAACAGGGCAAGAGCAGCTTCCCCTCTAAGGAAGATCGGCTGCTGCTGCCTCCTGCTGGAGATGCTTCCTCCCCACAGTACGTGGCAGCTATCTCAGACTCTGAAGCCTCGGATGGACAGGGATCTCTGATGCTCTGCTGCCCAAAGATCCCCATCACAATACCCAACCACGGTGAGCCCTCCCTCTATTCTAAATTGTCTCCCCTGCTGAAAAAGCAACTCACTAAAATGTCAAGCCACATGTCTTCTGAATTAAAAGAACTCAGATCAGATATGAAATGCATTGGGGCTAGAATCACACCACTGCCAGGGTCAGCGATATCAACACTCATCTAGACTCCTCTGACAACAAAATAGGAGTCCTGGAAAATAGGTTTGGGAGGGATAATTTCAGAAAAAGTCAGAGGCCTCCCAGAAAGCATTCATGACCTGGACACACAGATCTGGACACAGTAATAAAAGACCTACCGTAATTAAAAGTCTTATCCCCGATGTGAACAATCTTCACTTAATCGAGACAGGATGGCCTCCCGGGGATGTGATCATCAAGCCCCCTTCTATTCCATAAAGGAATAAGGGTGAATATCACAGTAGCAGGGCATCACTGCCCTGCCTGTGATGTCACTTCCACCCTCCTCCTATTGGAGGCCTCTGACAGGCCGGTTGCTATGCAACCGGCTCTGTCTCCTGCGGTGTTCTCCACCGCTGCAGCCATCTGACAGCGCTGCAGCCTTGCGGTTTGCTCAGGGGGGACTCCAGGGGTGAGTATCAGTAACTTTATCTTTAATATTGGTGATTCATATGTTATGTTTATTATCCCTGTCAGCGCAATTGCTGTGACGTCACTATGACGTCAGGCGGGCTTTTCCTTGCCTGTCATTGGCTACTAGCTTCTATTTAATGTTCCTCTGCTGTGTACCACTTGTTGTCTGTTATCCCTGATGAAGGGGGCTTGCTGTAACTCGTTGCTGTAACGTTGGATTGACTGTTCCTGTTTGTTGTTGTGCAGTTTGCACGAATACAATTCTACTCATCTTCATCGCATATATGGAGTGCTGGTTTTCTTTGCTTCCTGTGGATTTGCGGCTTCACCGCTAACCGTGCACCCCCTTTCTATACCTGGTAGGTGTGCGACGGCAAACGAGATTGTTGGGAAATGAAGACAGGCGTGGCAGTCTCCTTCTCAAAAAGGTTCCAATTTTCTCTCACCATATGTGTCCATGACAACAAGGGAAGGTACCTTTTAGTTAATGGTCAAATAAGGGAATCTGTTAAGTCCATCCTTTCTTACCGTGCCCCTAATGTAAACCAATAAAACTTCTTTAAACATTTATGGAAGGAAATTATTCCTAAAATGGAGGGCACCCATATCAGCGGAGGTGACTCCAACTTACCCATAGATCCAGTTTTAGAAAAATCCTCAATAAGCTTTCCTAGATTTCGCCAGCCCCCAAAAGAATATTGCACTCCTATGGACTGGTTGACATATGACGAGAGTCCAATTACCATACTAAAGACTACACTTTTTACTCACGGGCCCATAAGGCCTATTCAAGAATTGACCATATCTTCCTTTCCCCCTCAATGATACCGAAATCTGGGAGGCCACTTGGTCTAACCATGCCCTGGTGTGGGTCAACCTCAGAAATTTACAGCATGAATCTCCATCCCATCATTGGAGACACAATGAATCCCTCTTCACCTCTCAGACCATTTGAAAGGAAATATCTGCTGAAATAAAACTTTTCTTTGGTGCCAGAAAGCCTAGTTACTGCCATGTTGCTAGTATACACTAGGTGTGCTACTGCAGCTTTTGTTTTATAGTGGGTTTCTATCAACCCTAAGAAAAAGGAACATATTCCAGGTTATTGATAATTATTCTTATATTCTAACTTGGGGGGTTATTCATCAAGGGATAGCGGCAGGTAGTGCCTCATAGCGGCAGGCAGAGTTTAGTGAATGCTGGGCGCAAAACCACATTTATGAAAGCAAATCTGGTGAGCGACTCTAACAGCATCCATGTAGTGTCCAATGTAAGATTAGAGGTGGCTTAGCATATAGCGCTGGCGCTCTAGCTTCCACGCATTACCTTTCGCTACCTGCTGCTCTCCCATACATTTCAATTGACGTTCCTTTTCTTCTGTTTAAACAGGGTTTTATTATTTTTATTTATTTTATTTCTCTCAAATAATTGTGTCACCTCTTCTGGCCTAGAAATAATCATTTTTGAAAACTTGAACTGGCGCTACCTCTCGCTCCCTGCAGCGCTATACTGGTGTTAGAGCGCCCAACATACATCACATTCATCGATGCTGACCAGGTTACTACAGCGACTGAGGTGCTCTGTTACAGCGTCTACTAGTGGTCGCTCTAAGCGCAGCTATACAGGCACACATCTGGCGATATCTGGTGTTAGTAATGAATCAGCCTCCACATAACAAATAGGATGCTAGCAAGTCTTCCCAATACTTAGTGCCCAGGTTCATAAATGAGAAACATGATGCCATCCAATATGAGCAAAGCCTCGCCCCCCCCCCCACACACACACACACACACACACACACACGCCAGAAGAACCCTGGTGTATTGATAGAAAAAGAGTCTTTTGTAATATATTCTGTTCAAGTCAGTCTTCTATGTGCTTCCTTCCAATAAGCAGCTTTTCTCGCCCGGAGCAAGTCTTATGGCTCTTCCATCACATTACCCCTTATTTGATAGTTGGACAAGAAATATAGGTGAAAAACATGAACAAGCCAGATTCCTCTAAAGCAAACATCCAGACATTTGCTGTTGTTTTACTAACAGCCACTTAAAGCAACCTCTTGCCACACTACAATTTTCTTTAGAGATAGGTAATACTGGTTAGTTAGATTATGAGTCCATTTTCTATTCTAGCAGCTCTATGACACAGTAGAATTATTCCAACCAAACTCAAATCTTTTTACCTTCATCTATTTCTTAACAAATTGAATCTCTTTCCTACTATTCTCTAAGATAATATCTATGTTTTGTCCTTGAGGAGGCAAAATGTAATGGTACTCCTAATACATATTAATGTCTTGGTTTTTGTCTGTACCAGCACTTGCAGCATGATTGTAGGGCTCTATTGTACCCTCCTGAATAACTGTTTCTATCTATATTCACACAAAATATGCTGGTTTCTATCTCCACAGTAATAGCTTGCTGTATTCCTTCATAAAAATGCTTATTAACATTTCTTTACACTCAGTGCTATATTTATGTTTTGGCAGCACTTTTCTTATACTAAACAGTGCAAATAAAGTTAGAAAGAAATTGTGTCATCAGATGCCCACTGTGATCACTAGTATTCTCATCTCACATATTAAAGCACACCAGAACCCGGGATTTTGACTATGTTTGGTTTTGGTACTTGCCCCTGGGGCATCCTGATTTGGGATGACCTGCTATGGGAAACCCCATGGTGAACAGACGGACCCATCAGTTTGCCACTGTACGGGAGGTTGATCATAGGCTGTGGAGAGAGGGAGGGTGGGCTAGAGATCACTGGCCAGGAGAAACATAGAGGTTTGAGGGCAGAAGGAGACCATACAGTCCATCTAGTCTGCCCTTATGTGCATACTGTATGTACTCTTTATCTTAGATGTCTGATAGATGTCTGCTTATCCCAGGCAGGTTTAAATTCACTGGCTGTCGATTTTTCAACTATCTTTGTTCCAAGCATCTACTACTCTTTCTGTAAAATAATGCTTTCCAACATTGCTCCTTATCTTCCCTCCGACTAGCTTCTGGCTGTGCCCCCTAGTTCTATCATTAAGTTTCTTCTTAAAAACACCTGCCTCCTGAACCTTTCACATATTTAAAGGTCTCAGGAGAGAGGGAGGGCGGAAGATCGCTGGCCTGGTGGAAATGCTGTGAGACTGGAGGGTCCTAATCGCCAGCTGGAGGGTGGAACTTCGGCCACAGGGCCCTGTCCACCTGGCCGCGGGGCCCCAGCAAATGACCAGGTTTGCCACCTGCTGGCCCCGGTCCTGCTTGGAATACTTAATGGTTAAGATCAAATCTCTATGTACATTGGTGCATATGATGGTTAATCAATTTCCAGTTGGCATGGTAACCAGTGTTGGACTGCTCTATTGCTAGGCAATATCGCCAACAATTTCCCAGGACAGACTTGGTCAAATTTATTGGGGACCTGCTGCATGTAGGTGTCATTGGTTACTGTCAAGACAATCCATTTGCAAGATCATCACCAGTTTAACACTTAAAAAAATACCCATGGATCTTTAGACAGGTCCGACATTTCAAAACCTTTTTTTCAAGCAGCCCTTTCGATTTTCTACTCATCTTGAACATTACCTGAACAAACCTAAAATTCATCATATCAGAATCAATTTATTCATCGCCAAGTAAATACATTACATGCATACAAGTGATTCACTTTTGCACGACTCATATGGATTGGCATGAAGGGTAGAGAAGATTTACAATTTAAAGGATTTGTATACAAGGTACCATAAAGTAAGAAAGAAAACAAACACTGAGTATATCTAGTATTACGGCATCAGAGTACATAGTAATGACATTTCATAAGAAACAGCAACATTATGTTAACCTAGATGTTACGCTTGATGCACACCAGATACGGGTAGACACTCCACCATATTAATTTACAGGTTCCACTTTAATAATAAATAGAGTATATCCCATCATTTATTGGTAATACCCCAAACAAGTATTTACAATTTATGAATTCAGTAAGCTAACAGCAAGCAGTGTTGGCTTTAAACCAAACATATCTTTTTGAATTATGGCCAATACTTTCAGCCTTGGTCTCATCAGATCTGGTTTTGGCAGAATTGATATGGGTTTTGTCAAGACATAGTTGGGCTTGTAAAAAAAGGCTTCTGACTTGCCACCCTACCCCATAGTCCAGAAATACAAAAACAGAATCACATGCTGTATGCAACCTGTACTTGCCAGACGTTCCTGCTGCTCCTATAAAGCTGCTGTAAGGCCTCTTGACCTGCTAGACCAATTATCTTTGTGTGTTTTTAACAATCTTTGAGGTACATCCTATTCTTGATCCATTTATGTTGTGCCAAATTTCACCCATCTCTCAACTTCACTTTGATCCATAGTATATTAAATAATGTGGAAATGTTTTGCTTCCTTTTCCCAACTAATAACTTGCAACAATTAGATCCCTTTGATCTGTTGGCTGTTTAAAGGCCTTGGGTTTTGCTGTAAAATGCAACTAAGAAAATGTCAGGAAAATCCTTCTATAACAGCTGAACTTTATATAGAATTAATCAAAATATTTTTTAATGATAACAAATGTATAAAGATTAATTTTTTGACACATATACTATTATATAATAAGAGAGTGAAAAGGTGTGAAACGTTCCAAAATGATTCTTCTTGGTCTGATGAGTAGACGCATCAGTTTGCCCTGTGAGCTACTAATCTCTGTAAGTCCCAGGTTGAAGTCTGTAATGGTTAAGCACATAGTTCATAGTTTTGCTGATATCAGAACACACTATTACACACACTACTGCTACTACTACACAGTTCCTTTTGAAAGGTGTATTTAACTAGTATAATAACTTCCCTGCCTAGAGTTATATCTGACCACTGTTTTTGTGACATAAGCCCCAATGTTCGCCTCATAGCGCCACTTGAGCATCTCAGAGAGATGCTATTAGTTCCTCAGCTGCAACACCGGCTACAAGCAGACAGCAATGACAAATTTAAGAAAAAAATGTTATACGCGTCTTCAGTGTTCTCCTTTTTGTTTTGTGATTTTACCAAGATATTCACAGTGTGGTATTTACCTGTCTACTGCTCTAGAACTGCTCTCTGAGTATTGCAATGGTGAGCTGCACCAATGCTTGGTATTTGACATGGGAGGCACTTCTTCCCATGTTCATTGCCTGCCATGCCACTTCTGGTGGGTTCCATTGTCTTACCGGGTGCCTGGTTCAAGGAACAGCATAGCGCCAACTGTATTGTCATAGCATGCTGTTCTAGGCCTACCCCTGCTCCTAAATTCACATATTATTAGCCATTTTCTTTACAGCTAACCTAGATTTGACCACATCTGCAGTTCCTCCCCAGTTGTGAGGCACTGGGGAAGCATTACAGACCCTAAGCTAATAGATCTAGATCTAAAAATAACATGTTATACCCTGAGAAATTAAATACAATAATACACAAGATACATGTTAAAAAATGTTCCAAGTGCAATAATGTTAAGCATCATATAATTAACCAAGATAATTATACTTAGTAAACATACGGTATCTAAGTGAATTAACTTACCATCCCAACAATATTCATCAAGATTTGCTGACATTCATTAAAGGCAAGCGGTACCCACAAGAACTATAATTCAGTCTAAGTGTAAATATCTCAAAGCCAAGGCACTAGGGGTGAAAAGGCACAAACTCCAATTAGCAAACATTTAAACTATCAAGGATCCAGCAGATAATTTCACAACATAAACACATATGTATATACTGTACCAGGCCAGTTACAGGGGTATTGGGGGCTATTGTATGCTTGTGCACACACAGGAGTAAGTATAGACATGACCAGAGTGCTGGGCTGCCCTAATTAGGGTCTTAGGTGCCTTTCTCAAGAGCACTTCAATCATAACCCATGACCGGGAATTGAACCTGCACCCTCTGGTCTGCAACCCTCCAGTCACAAGGTCATTTCTTTACCCCATAGAAATTAAAATACCATAGTTTTAAATATTTTAAATAAATAAAAAGATAAATTAAAAAAAACTACATGAAAGTCCTCAATTCTGTTGTGTTCTATAGACATGGAGTATAAAGTTTATAAGAAACTCACTGGACACAGATGGCTACAACATAATACAGCTTCACTGCACTCCGCTGCTGTTTTAAACTTTCCCAGCATTTAATGATACTCAGATTCTCTTGGACAGCAGACTTTTAAAGTCCAGTCTCTACCTCCGGCCCGTCATGCCTCCCTCCCCTGTCACTGTTATACAGGCATAAATGATGCCCGCAGGAGTTGCACAGAGCTGCCCCCCTCTAAGTCTCATCTCCCTGCAGCCTCCCCCATGTCTTTCCACCCTGCAACCACCATTTAGGCCCCTCAAAAAAAACTTGCCAACAGCCCCTCCCAAAATATATGTAAGGTTCTCTCTCGACCTCCAAGTAGCCAGAAAAGGCACCCCATTTGTTGTGAATATATATCTCCTGCCTTTGTGGCTAGATAACAAAATCTCATACAGTATACATTTAAACCAATCTCCAAAACCCAGATCCAAACCAAAATCTCCAAAATTGCCAGCTCTGTAGGGATTTTATCAACTCTTGGAAGTAGTAGTTACAACAGAAACATAGAAAGGGCATACTTTGATATCCAAGTGGTGCAATAGGTTCCATAGGGTTCCTCTAATTACCTTTCCTTCCATCATAACTTGCGCACTGTCAATCGCACTCCTGCTGCCCTTGTATTTGAAGCTAGGTACCGTACTTCCAGCTTCAAGCCTCAAGAGGCTGTGTTTGGAGTGTGAGGTCAGACGAGGCACCCTTTATTCACTATGAACACTTTAGCTGAGCTTCGCAAACCGATGCACTGTACACCTCCGATCAGACAGAGGCAGGAGGTGTGGCACCCAGCTTTAGATACTGTACAAGGGAAGCAGGTGGGAGGTTAACTGGAAATCCTAATCCTCCCTATGGCACCCATAATCTAAGGTATGATAGTAAAGTTCATGAAAGTTCATGATCCTTTTAAAGATCTAAACTTGTCTTTATAAATGTAGCTAGTGTACTCTGATTGCATTATTACAAATGTTTATTAGGTACTGGGTGTCTGTAGATAAAAAAAAAATATAGTATTTGGAGTCTTCACTGGCATAACTGCCTTTATGAGATGGGACATCAGTCATAGACATTTTTTATTTGACTTCATAGGTTCATAACCATTTAAGTATGATTATTTTATTATTATGAAAATGTATTTCAATGTAATTATAATTATTTTATACCAATAAAGAACATATACAATTCTTCTGTGTTTTTGATCCTTAGCCAAATGCCAGATGTGTAAATCATCTGTTTAGCAGCATATTCTTGGCTACATATATCTGCCAAAGAAAATGTTCTTATTTATAGTAAATCAATCTAATTGCAATTTCGAACAATTCTTTTATAGACACCTGTGTTACCTTAGATGTGTTATACAGTGTTAATTTAGGCCTTGAACGTTTGTACACAGCTTTTGTTAGCTAATTAAACTAACATGCCTGCACAATCACCTCATTTTGCCTATTCTTGACAAATCAAAACTGACAAAGCAGAAGGAAAATTATCATAAGATGAAACGTAACTACACTCAAAGCAATTGGATAGATGGCTACCTCACTTCTAGGTATGTCTCCAGGAAAATAAAATATGCAAAGTATGTATCTTGAATTTTTTCTGTCATTCTAACGATTTTTTTTTGTGGCTGAAATAGCAGTTCAGTAATAGAGATTGATATATAAATGAATATAATATAAAATGAGTGCTTTATGTACACAGTGGAGGTCTATAAGATTCTAGGGCTTGTGGTCCACCTGTTCATGGGGCATTCCTAAACCTGACCTCAGAATGACCAGCACGGGTACGCACAGCAGGAGGGAAGTTGCTACAGGGATCCCTCAACTTTCCATCACACTTATTAATAGAGATGGCATAGAAAGCTATTGTAGAAGAGTCATACATGTGCCATGGGATCACTTACGAGGCAAGAAAACATGGGCTTAAACGCAATCAGCCACCTTATGCTGCCAAGATGTAGTGAGCTTTAGATGCTCCGTTTATGAAGGAGTGAAATGTAGGAGAATGTGAATAGCTCCTAGTTAATAAAAAAAAAAAAAAAAAAAAAAAGAATACCTTTTAAGACAAATGAAATCCTGCTGTTATATTCTGTTAGTGCTCATAATCATTGGCTGCCGGCAGTTACGTGGTCCAGGTTTGGATTGGCAGCTGGAAAAGTGAAAGAGAATATGGACCACATGCCCACTAATGACTTATCTTATCTTTAAATGATGCCCGCACGAGGTGCACAGAGCTGCGCCCCTCTAAGTCTCATCTCCCTGCAGCCTCCCCCACGTCTTTCCACCCTGCAACCACCTTTTAGGCCCCTCAAAAAAAACTTGCCAACAGCCCCTCCCAAAATATATGTAAGGTTCTCTCTTGACCTCCAAGTAGCCAGAAAAGGCACCCCATTTGTTGTGAATAAATATCTCCTGCCTTTGTGGCTAGATAACAAAATCTCGTATACATTTAAACCAATCTCCAAAACCCAGATCAAAACCACCTAGAATGCTTTGCAGGGTTTAGAGGTAGGTATAAAAACAGCTAGGTTACATTTTCCTTGTGAACTTCCCTGCAAGGCAGATTCATTATTAGAAGAGTGTAATGTTTGAAGACTTGTTTTCATAATAAAAAGATCAAGAAAAAATACATTACCAACTGGATTCTTACATTTATATATTTATATTTCTTTATTCAGCAGCTCCTTCCTAATGACATCACGTTAATCATTCTGTTTTTTGTTAGAATATATTAATAGTACAACTATAGATATAAACTTGTGTTGGTTTTGACATCTAAAAGACCACTTTATGTGGTGAGGTTTACAGTACATAATGCACCACCTTTCTGGCTAGTTGCTGGTGCCCCCTATGGAGGGGCAAAAAGGCAACATAACTGGGTGGTAGGCAACTATATTTTTCTCTTGAATACATTTTTATAAAAGTATTCAAGTGAAAATATCAGCAACAAATTACACTAAGAACAAGTCAGTAGTCAAATAATGCATAATAGATGATTGTGGACACTTGGTGACAAGTGACCTAAAACATGGACAGACTGTTTGTTAACAGTATCCATTACAAGTTCATGTCTTTGTTTGTTTGGGTAATGGGCTCTATTTCAAACATAGGGAAAAAAGACAAGGAGAAAAGTTGAATCCCAGAAGAATAGAAGGAAGTAAAGAAAACCAGATTGGAAGCAGATGGGAAAGGGGACACCTGCCATACCCATCCTAAAATGTTGTTACGCATCATGAGTTCCAAATGTTAAGAAAACCAAATTGTTTAACATATAACTGAGTTTTGTCATTAATTAAGAAGCCATTAATACTTGCATGAAACTCATACAAGTTTACTAGATTTTTTCACAAAGCAACAATCACTTTCTGGGGCGTTAACAGGGCAAAGGTTGCTAGCTTGCCAATGTTATCAGTTAACATGGACTCAAAACTACTTGTATCATGATGAGCGACCCCACAGAAGTTCAGGTTTGGCAAGTTTGGCCAATCTTACCACAAAAGTGTCCCCGAAGCCCAGTGAAGTCAATAGGCTCGATTCATAGACACATTCGTCTGGACTTCCGTAGCTGTCTGTGTATGTTTTTGTGTGTGTTTGTCATTTTTTTTGTTTTTTTCGTTGCAGTTTTCATTCGTACGTTCGTGCTTCAATGAACGAAAGTAAATTGGATCCTTTGCGTTAGTTCGGATAATTTTCCCATCTAAATCTGATATTTTGCGTTCGTTCAGATAACTTACGTAATTGGTATGGGCTTGCATCTCATTCAGAGAGCTGATTGCAGAGGGACAACCACCCTATAAAACCGCTTCATTTGCGATCCCCTTACGGGACCATTTTGCCCTTGGGTACCTTGCTTTCAACATGTTTTGTGCATTTGTGGAGGAACATCACCAACTCCAGCTAATTGGCATTAAATGTATCAGCAGGGACAAGGCCAGATTGCACCGGCGACGCATGCATATTGATTGCATGCATGACGTTGAGCTGTTTGAGCTGACCAGACTTAATCGCGCTTCCCTCTATAAGTTGTATAGTGAGCTGCGGACATGGTTAGCCCGCACCACAAGGAAGGGGCAAGCAATTTCAGGTATGACCAAGATGCTTGGCTGCCTGCAATTTTTGGCAAACGGCTCGTTCCAGAGGCTGGGTGCCCTCTCTGTGGGGGTTTCCCAGCCTACGCTGAGCCGCTCGCTATCCAAGTTTTTGGAAGACATGGCTACCATTAGCCAGCCTAACAACATGGTAGCTTGGAACGTGCTTAAGCTGGCATTTTACAATATCGCCAACATGCCCAACGTCATGGGTGCGATTGATTGCACCCACGATGCATTGGTCCCTCCTGCAGCCGACGAGTACATCTATAGGTAAGTTCAATCGGTCATTTTGTTATATAGCTTAGAAAAATTGTATTTTAACTATCTATTAATCCCTCCTTGTAAATTGTCCCCGTGAAACAGCTTACACTGTATATCTATTAATCCCTCTTTCTAAATTGTCCCTGTGAAACAGCTTACACTGTATATCTATTAATCCCTCCTTGTAAACTGTCCCTGTGAAACATTTGACCGTTTTTAGCTTCATCAATGTTTTTCATGTCAGCCAAAGCCAAACATTTTCATGTGGACCTTAATTATTCATTTTAAAGTTAATCTTTAGCTGATCCAATAAACATATCCTTTTTTGGGCCAAAACATACTTAGGTACTTAGTTAGTGTTATTTGTATTGCCCAACATGTTTTTTGGAGGGTGTTAGGAGTTATTGTTTGAGTAGTTTACCTTGCCTTGCCAATTTTTTTAACTTTTCTTTTTTCCCAGGAACCGCAAAATGTCCAAGCAGTGGTGTCCCCGGACATGCAGTTCCTTAGCGTCCTCGCCGGATTTCCAGGCTCATCCCATGACGTGTACATCTTGCGACGATCTGGATTGTACCGTCGGTTTGAGTCTGGAGAATTCTCCGGTGGATGGCTCCTTGGTAAGTTGACGCAAATAATGTCATTCACTTTTCAATGTATGCCTATGAATATAGTTTATGATCCATGTCTGAACCTATGGCTGTTTTTACCCCTTCATGAAATGTTCAACCGGACCTTAACCATGATCTTTAGGAAAGCACAAAGCCTTAAAAACTGATTTCCCAGCATATCAAAATAATATATTTCTACTTTCTAGTAAATTACTTATTATTCTTCCCCACACTCGGCTGCAATTCTGTTCTTGACTTTATGATAGGGTCTGCACCATCTTTGCTCAGATGCATGACAATTACTGAGTAGAGGAGAGCGGGATAAAGTGCAGGGGGCGGGTTAGAGCTGTGAGCTTGGCTCAGACAAAGCAGATCTGGGGTCCTGAAAAGGTAAGACATCCCAGAATTCTGAGCAGCACAGTCAGAGTCAATTCCTGTTTGCAGGCTGCCTGATTTGCCCTCATCCACCACCCTGCATGTTTAAAGGCTCAGAACATGCATTAGATGGTGTTAGACTTTTTTTTTAGCTGAGAAATCTGTATGTACAGGGGGTGGCTACAATTTAAGATAGGCTCTTAGTCAGAGTGAACGACCGCTTGTCACAAAATTTATTTTTTGAATGTGTAATTTATGTAAGTATTTTATTATTCTTTCAGGGGATTCCGGCTATCCGCTTCTTCCCTGGCTGATGACGCCCGTCATTCGGCCACAGAGTGCGGCCCAGGACGCCTACAATCGGGCACACCGCAAAACCCGGGCCGGTGTGGAGAGTGCCTTTGGCTTTAAAAACTCGCTTCAGGTGTTTGGACCATACCGGGGGGCACTCCAGTATGATCCCAACAAGGTCATGAATATAATACTGGCCTGCTGTGTCCTCCACAACTTTGGCTGTATGCAGCGTGTCCCCCGGTATGTGGATCTGCCCTCCTCTCCGCCCAGCCAGGACCCAGAAGATAACTACCGTGGCACACCTAGTGCCTCTGGCCAAGCTGTTTGGGCCAATTTGATTAACATTTTGCCTAATTTGTTTTTCCTGTGTTTGTTTGTTGCATGTAATTATTAATTTTTACTATAATTTGGCTTTGTGAATGCTTTAGTATTGTTTTTTGTATCAAATACTAATGATTTAATTACTAAAATATTCACACATGATCTGAGCCTCATGCATATTTTTTGGGACATGTTTGTTTAGAAAAAACTTCAGTAATCTCAAAAAAACCCAAACATTAATGCATCAACTCAGTCCACAACAGCTAAAGTCACATTCAATATTTTTTCTTTAAATATTAAAAATTGGAGTTGAAGGGCACTCGCAGACTTCATGTACATACATAGGACACCATAAATATACATTGGTGCTGAATCAGGGCACCTAGCAATTGGCCACATCCAGGAGTTTTAAAGTAACGCACTCCAGGCCGAAGTTTTAATAACAAATAAAATAAACAGACATAGGGAGCAACCATTTGCATGTCAATATTTGGCCAGTAATACATAGGGCCACATACACACCCTCTCCTGCTTGGCCACATTTGCCACAGGCACAGGTGGAAAGCAGCCATACCTATGCCACATCCACGCCTGTAAGTCAGTGGCCCACCCAAACAATAACCCCCAGTCCAAATAGAAGTCCAGTCCAATCTTTGCCAGGGTTAAAGGTAGTAGTTTGCCAGCCCAGAATGTCCCCCAATCCGGCCTACAAACAGGATGAGCCAGACACAATTTCATTAGGCCCAAGCCTGCAGTGTGGCACCTTGAACGGCAGCTTCAGTGAGGCTTTAGCTCAGGCATTAGCTAGTGGGGTATCTTAGCACTCTAATGAGTTACATGGGCGAAAATCCAAATCATAGAAGCACAGCCATAAAAAAGGCAATCTTGGTAGCGCTCACCAGACAGGTCAATACATTGTGGACGTAGAGGAAAGATGTGGAGCAGATACAGGGCAAATAGCTGTTAAAATGGGTGTTGCCCATAAAACCCTGGTGGTGGGCCTTGGAGGTGGCCCATCACCTGGGCATGTGTGGCATTCATAATCTGCCACTGTTCCAACATGAGTCTATTGCTATTTCTAACTTCTTCGAGCATGGCTGTGAAATTGTTAGTTAAGGTGGCCATGTGGCTGTTGCCCGTCCTAAATTCTGTCAGCATGGTGGTGAATGTATTATTTAATGTATCTAATTGTGCACTAAGCTGCTCTGTGGTTCTTTGAGTCACCTGGCGAAATAAACGCCTCTCATGGTGCCATGCTGACTCCAGGATCGGCACGCGCCTCCCCTGGGAAACTGGTCGACGTTGCTGACTACATCTACCAATTCCCTGGGTTTGAGCGCCTGCAGATGCTGGACCTCTAGGGCAAGCAGGAGTCGCAGATGTGCTCAGCAAATCCTCTGCAGCAGAGCTACCACTGGGGACTGTAGGCTCAGTCTCTGCATGCTGCCCATGATGGGCTGGCAGCATGCGTCCAGCTTCACTCTGCTGCAGAGGATTTGGTGCAGTAGCATGTTGGGACAGTGGCAGATTAGGTTCCAGGGGGGTAATTTCTGAAGGTCCCAATCAAGCTGGCATCCCCCTCCATCTCCTGGATTTCCTCCATCAGTGTGTGGGTCTTTTGGGACAAGTGCAAAAAAGGTTAAGTTTGGGCCCTAAATATATTTGTTATGCAAATTAGTCATGTTCATTCACATGCACAGCAGATTCATCAAAGTCTACTTACCGTATATATCTGGTCCTGGCTCCTAGGCAGCACGGAAGTTGACGGCATGGTCAAACTGGATGAGGCTTCCACACTTGCTGAGGCTTGATGCTGGGCTGTATTTAAAATAAAAAGGCACATAAACATCCAAATATCCCTTGATGATCTGGATTACTACATATGCTTCGAAAAAACACGTGGCCAAGCAGGAATGCCAACTCCCACAATGGTCCAAGGTAACCTTCACTATGAATGTCATTATCTGTTATATGTATGACTCACCCTATACATACACATTGGTCACCCTAAATAATACAAACATGCATGTACTGCATGTTATGAGGCTTCACACATCCATAAAGGGCCATTAGGGACCCACACTCAGCTTGCAAATTTTGCTTAAGAGTATGCTGGTGGGCATTCTTCCTATGTAGACCTTTCCCTGACCCCTGATCAAGTATTTAAGACCAAAGCACAGCTAAAACACAAGTGGCCTAAAAACAAAGAAGAAAGTGTTGGAAATGATTGACTAGATTCACATAACAGGCAGTGCTTTGCTAATATAAAGACTTTAATAGTGACTTTAATAGTGACCAAGGTCGTGTATGGCCTGCCAAATTGGAAAATGAACATTCCGCAGACATTAAACACCCTGCTAAAACTGTAACCTCCCCTACAAGCCCCTCCCTAGGGGCATGTGTTCATATATGCCTGTGAGCCTCATTTTACACGTTTACAACATTTCACATACACACCAACATTACTAACCTGCAGGAATGGTAGGGATGTCTGTGTCCCGTCGCCCAGAGAGGCCCTCTAATGCCACAGGATGTATCAACGCCAGCACCATCTCCTCAGCTCGGGTAAATTGTAATTTTGTGGGGAAGCCTCCGCCAGTTTTTGTAAGCTGAAAAATATAGGTTGCCAAATTTAGTAAATTGTGGACAATACAACAAGCAGACAAATGCACAACTCAAATATGTACCTGTAATTGCGCCATTTATTTTCTTTCTTCCGTGCTGCATACTTTAGGTCAGAAATTTTGCGCTGGATCTGTTCCACATCTTTAAGCTCCTCCCCTGCTGCATTGACCTGTCTGGTGAGCTCCTCCAAGATTTAATTTTTTCACATTTTGCTTGTAGATTTTGATTTTCGCCCATATAGCTTGTCATAATGTAGGGTCAGCCCACTTGCCATTGCCAGAGTTTGGGCCTCACCAAACCTGCCACTCAACTGTCCTCACCGCAAAGTCCGCCCTATCGCTTGCTGTTCGGGCTCATCTCTGGATGTAGGCAATTCAGGGGACATTCTGGGCTGGCTCTGTTGTGTTGAAATGTTGGACAGGTGGCTTGATGAAGAATGGACTGGACTTGGAAATGGACTGGGGGTCCTTGCCTGGGTGGCCACTGAACTTGCAGGCGTGGATGTGGCATATGGAAAGTTGCTTGCCACCTGTGCCGGTGGCAAATGTGGCTGAGGAGGAGAGGGTGTGCTTAAGGGAGTGGTGCTTCTGGCCCTGTGCCTCTTTGTGCCCTTGCCACTTGTGGTTCCATGCCCCTGGGAGGTACTTGCACGTGGCTCTAGAGATGCTGAGCTGGCTATGCTTGGCTTTCTGGGCCTGTGGCTCTTGCTCTTTCCATGGCCATGGGTGTGTTTCCCACGTGGTTCTGGAGATGCTGAGCTGGCTGGGCTGGGGCTTCTGGGCCTGTGGCTCTTGCTCTTTCCATGGCCATGGGTGTGTTTTCCACATGGCTCTGGAGATGCTGAGCTGGCTATGCTTGGCCTCCTGGGCCTGTGGCTCTTGCTCTTTTCATGGCCATGGGTGTGTTTCCCACGTGGCTCTGGAGATGCTGAGCTGGCTGGGCTGGGGCTTCTGGGCCTGTGGCTTTTACTGACCTTGCCAGTGGAGCGTTCTTTTAGAATGGATGTGGAAGGCCGGGGAGGAGGGGATGGTGTTTTTTGGGGGCTGGGGCTTCTCACCCTCTTAGTGGCCTTTTTTGAGGGCATACTTGCCTGCTTGGTTGTGGGCTTCTTCTTCGCTGCTCCCTCCTTGGCTTTGCTGGATGGTTTGGGTTTAGCGGACTTGGTGGGTAATGTCGCCTTGGCTTGGCCACTGTGGCTGCGCGTTTCCCGCACCTTGGCATTGTTATTTGGGACCGAGTGGTCGGCCGTGAAGAAGCCTCCTCAGGCCGCTGTGGCATTTTGCTGCTGGCCTCCTTGCCTGGTTTGGCCTTACCAACTTGTTTTTTGGCTGCCATGTTGAAACTCTCAAAAAGAGTGAGCTGTGTGTCCAGGACCCTTTAAATCCTAATGACTGTTTATGATGCTTACGCGTTCGCGTATGCTGCGACCGGCCATTCGTTCGGCCGTGCGGAACCCGGAAACCGCTGGGGCAGTACTTATCTGCTGTGGACAAGAAGAAAGATGGCGCCCACGATCTTCACCCGCCAAAAAGAAGAGCTGATTATGCTCATAAGTGTATTGTAAGGACTTTGATTTGCCATCTAAATGCATGCCTAGGCCTTAAGGAAGCGCAGGAAGCAAAAGTTTGGTTTAAAAGTTAGTAAGCACATGTGCGAACCAAGTCCCTTGCATCTAAAAGGATGGTTTGAGGCTAGAAATGTGTTTGGGAATGTCATTTAGGCAACTGATTTAATTGTGAAAGATATTTGTATGCAGTTTGATATAACAACTATGTTTATTTTGTGTTTTTTTTACCTTCAGCGCAGGTACGACTACCTGCCCAACTCTTTTGAGAAGAGGACCGTTGCCCTGGAGATCGTTTCCAGGATCCAGCATGAGACAGACACCACCTTCACACATACACAGATCATGCAGCATTGGTCGGACCTGAAATGGCTCCACATGCCCCGGGTGCGGCGATTTTTCGAGCTCCATTTCCCAAGTAAGTACATAGCGATTGCATGCTAGATGTAACTAATACAGAAGGTAGGCCTTTATTTATAAATGCTTTTCTTTTCTAGTGCTGGAAATGGAGTACCGAATAAGACGCACTCGGAGGCGCACAGGCCAACCAGTGCTGCATGAATCTGCAGCACAAAGTAAAGGTGGTGGATCTCCAGGGTGACGGTCCTACCCCTCCTCTGTAGCAGCCCATGATCAGCCCCTGGACCTTTCTACAGAGGAGGGGGGTCACGGCGTGGGCAGGGAGTCGTACCAAGCGACGGAGCCCTTAGCCTCTGGTATGTGACTCTTAATGTAACCGTACACACATACATGCTATTTAAACAAAAGCTGATTCCCTTAATCTCTTTTTCTAGATAAATATGTAGCGGGTGACGGATCTGTGGAAGAGTCGGCAGCAGATCATGCCCAGGAGGCACATGGAGAAGGTGGGTGATGTCACACACACATTCAAATTGTCATTTGCTTACTGTTGACTCAGACATTAAAAGTGATTCTATTTGACATGTCCCTACAGCCTCAACTTCCCAGCAGTGGCAGGTCCCAGAACCCAGGGTGGTCCCCGAAGCAGACGTCGGCCACCAATGAAGTAAGTTGTAATGTCATTCTTTTTTTTAAATTCTTTATTTAAATTTTTCAAAACAAGACATTACAAGTAAGAGATCAGAGTAAAGGCCGTACAGAAGGAAAACAGGTCCAGCACGCAGGCCGGGTCGCGCTCCCAGCCCTAAGGCCTCCCTCAGCTCCAGTAACACACTTCAACTGTAAATTATAGCAAACACGAATCTATGGCATCATCAACATTTAGGCCCAGGCTGAGATCCGAGGGCGAGACTGTTCCACCCAATCCGGACCCCCTCCATGCGGACCCTGGTTTCTATTCGCCATTTCGATGTCAATGGAGCCTGCCATAGGACCCACTCCGGGCGTCTACAGCACTCCATATGTATTCTCTTCCTATTGGCTAGTAGAAGATTAAAGTCAAATTTGAGTATCTTAGCGAGGAAGAGGTTAGTCACGAGCGTTCTCCAACCTGGGCTAAACCATTAGAAATTGTAGACAAGAGAAAGGAAAGTGAAAAGAAAAAAGGAAGTATATAGATTCAAACTGCAAGGAAAGAAAGAAGACACGAACCTACAGGGTAAGGACCCAGTAGAGACCGGGGAAAGATAAAGAGGGGGGGAGTAAGAGGATAGTAGAAGGGAAACGGAAAGGGTAGGGGAGGGTCGTCAGGACCAAACAACCCACGGTTGGCAAAGGGGGGGGGAGCAGGCGAGGGGACGCACCTCGATCCAGTATCACCAAGCAATCCAACCCCGTCCCCCAGGTCCACCCTGGGACCAGACTGGAAGATGGCGAAACGGGGGAGACCCCTACTTCACTGAATCTTGGAACATGAACCAGGACGTCCACAGAATCCTGGTCTCCTCCTCTTTATCTTGGACTGCAGCCGTCAGCTCCTCCATTTCCATTATTCTATTTACTTCCCTGATCCAGTCGTGCTCCGTCGGGACGATCTTGGACTTCCACAATCTGGGGAGCAGGGCCCTGGCGGCATTAATTAGGTGTCTCAGCACCGATTTCCTGTAACTAGGAACACTACATCCAGAATGGTGCAAGAGCATCAGAGCCGGGCAGCACGGGACCTGTGAGCCTGTTACCGTAGACATAATGTCTGCGATTTTTGTCCAAAATGATGTAAGTTTGGGGCAAGACCATAAAATGTGGAACAGTGACCCTTCTTCTGATTCGCAATGCCAGCAGACAGGCGAGGAACCTGGAAAGATGGATGCCAACCGCTTCGGAGTATAGTACCATCTGGATAAATATTTGTAGTTAGTTTCTTGAGTTTTTGCAGACATCGACGACTTATAGACCAGAGAGAAAATTTTCTTCCAGTCATCGCTCGTAAATTTCCTACCCAAATCTCTCTCCCACTCTGCGCAGAAAGCAGGAACCGCATCCCGGTCCTCCTCTAAAAATTGATATATCTGGGAGATTACCCTTCTCGGGGGGTCTCCACATGTGGCCAGTGTCTCAAAGAGCGTAAGGTCTCGCCCCAACAAGTGTTTGGGAGCTACTTTCTGGAGAAAATGTTGAGAGAGGATTAAGTACCAGGGGTCCAAGTGAGGGCTGTTCCATCTACACCTTCATCGATATCGCACCAGTCTCGACCCCTCAGGAGGTCCTTCGCCCTAATCGTACCCAAGTTCCCCCAGCACCCCACTACCTGGGACTTCTGGCTAAGAGGGAAATCAGGGTTACCTACCACTGGGAGCAAAGGAGACGGCCAAGGCGAGATATCCTCTCCTTCCCTGACACCATCCCAGACATCGAGGGTGGCCTTAATCAACGGGTTAGAGCCAGCCCACTTATTCGAGGTCACTGACGACCACGGGATCTCTTTCAATGGAGTGCTTGTGGACCCGGCCTCCACACCGACCCACTTCTTGGTGTCTCCATTCCTCATCCAATCGACCAATCTCTGCAAGTGGGCTGCTTGCCAATATTTCCGTAGATTTGGTACCGCCAGTCCCCCCCTGGACCTAGACCGCTGCAACAGTGAGAGTTTGATTCGCGGCTTCTTAGAAGCCCAGATAAAGTTTATAAAGATTGTGTTCAGATTCCTGAAATAGCTTGCCGGTATGTGGCATGGAAGGGTCTGGAATAGGTATAAAATTCTAGGAAAGATAGTCATCTTGATAGCACTCATTCGCCCTAACCACGTGAGGGTAAGAGCACTCCAGCCCAAAAGATCGGACTTAACTTTGTTGAGCAGTGGGATGAAGTTACACCGGAAAATGTCGCCGACGTCACTCAGGATTTTCGTGCCCAAGTAGGACAAGACAGATGGGGTCCACCTGAAGGAGAAGGAGGACCTCAGCGGCGACAGCACAGCTTCCGAAAATCCCACATTGAGCACCTCGGATTTATCAAAATTGATTTTAAAGTTTGACAAATATCCAAAGGTTTCAAAGTCCTTCATAAGGACCGGGAGCCCGATCGTTGGGTTGGAAATAAAAAACAAAAGATCATCCGCGTAGGCAGATATCTTATGCTCCATTCCGTTCACCTGGATTCCTTTAAGGTCTACGTTCTGCCTAACATGTCTCAGGAAGGGTTCCACAACCAGGGCGAAGATAAGAGGTGACAAAGGACAACCCTGTCTGGTACCGTTGGCTATCCGAAAAGGCGGAGAGAGATGGCCATTCACCTTTACCCTAGCCTGGGGGGTAGAATATATACTCAGAATATAATTAAGCGCCCTACCCCGGAGACCAATATGTCTCAGCACCTCAAATGCAAAGTTCCAGTCCACCCGGTCGAACGCTTTTTCAGCGTCTGTGGACAATAACAGCATCGGGGAGTTATCCATTCGGGACCTGTGTATCAGATTCAATGTCCTAATAGTATTATCCCTAGCTTCTCTACCGGGGATAAAACCACATTGGTCTCCGTCAATCAAGTTGGGTAAGTATGTCGCTAGACGATTCGCCAGGATTTTGGTGAACAGTTTAAGGTCCACATTCAAGAGCGAAATTGGACGGTAGCTCTTGCAACTTAGAGGGTCTTTTCCAGCCTTGTGTATTACAGTGACGTGGGCTTCTAGGGCCGCTGTAGGAAGCAGCCCCGGCCCCTCATCCTCTGCAATCGCATTAAAAGCTTGGAGGAAATGTTTATTCAAAGAGTTCTCGAATTTTTTATAGTAGGCAATAGTAAAGCCATCAGGACCAGGCGATCGACCGTTCGGGGATGCTTTTATGGCTTGGTGCAATTCAGCCCCCGATATTGGTTCTTCCAACAAACTAACAGCTTCCTCCTCCAGTTTTGGCATACCGGATGCTACAATATATCGCCGTATCCGAGACAGGTCCCTCGGGGAGCTCCCCACCCCCTGCGTCCTCAAATTATATAATGCGTGATAATATTCCTGGAACACCTTGGCAATATCCTCTGTTTTGTGATGTTTCTGTTGCTTTGCATCCACTATGGCCTCGATGAAGTTGAGCGACTGTTGCTTCCTCAAGGCTCTGGCGAGGAGTGAGCCACTTTTGTTCCCCCATTCATAATAGTATCTTTTACATTTCCTAATGACAAATGCCGCCTTTTTCAGTAGCAGGGAATTCAATTGTTCTCTACAGGATGTTAAGTGGTAATTGACATGATCACCAAGATACCTAAAGCCATAGTTAATGGCATTAGCATAATGACATATGCCCTCTTCTTTAGATGAATTACTTAGCATAATGACATATGTCCTCTTCCTTAGATTAATTACTTAGCATAATGACATATGCCCTCTTCCTTAGATTAATTACTTAGCATAATGACATATGCCCTCTTCCTTAGATGAATTACTTAGCATAATGGCATATGCCCTCTTCCTTAGATGAATTACTTAGCATAATGACATATGTCCTCTTCCTTAGATTACTTACTTAGCATAATGACATATGCCCTCTTCCTTAGATTAATTACTTAGCATAATGACATATGCCCTCTTCCTTAGAATAATTACTTAGCATAATGACATATGGCATCATGAGTTAGCTTGCCACCTAAAAAACATTCCATCCCCAGCTGATAAACATGTATTTGCCAACAAATAATGTTTGTTTCTTTTTTATACAGGGGCCACACGTGCCAGAGTGGCAGCAATGAGTGCAATGGTCCTTGAGTTGGTGGCCGACATGCAGGAGCTGTGCAACTCGTTGGGGACCACAGATGAAGACTAATGTTCTGGGTCCTGCCATTGCTATGTATATAGTTTTTAATTCTTACATTTTTAAAAATGTAAAACATTTAAAAATTTTATATTTTATTCCAAATAAAAAAAAAGTTTATACATTTTTATAACCAAAAAGTTGAAAAAAAGCCATATAAAAATAGCATTTTTGTTTTAGTGTCATTTCATTTTCAAAATACATTAACACAAAACGAATGGGCCAAGAAATATTTAGAGAGGAAGATTCACATGACCGGGAAGTGATTTGGGTAAGTTTTAGGGATGAGAAATGGAAGAAGAACATGACTGCGAAGTGATTTGGCTAAGTTTTAGGGGTGAGAAATGGAAGAAGAATGAGAGCGCGAAGTGATTTGGGTAAGTTTAGGGGTGAGAAATGGAAGAAGAACATGACCGCGAAGTGATTTGGGTAAGTTTTAGGGGTGAGAAATGAAAGACGAATGAGAGCGCAAAGTGATTTGGGTAAGTTTTAGGGGTGAGAAATGGAAGAAGAACATGACCGGGAAGTTATTTGGGTAAGTTTTAGGGGTGAGAAATGGAAGAAGAATGAGAGCGAGAAGTGATTTGGGTAAGTTTTAGGAGTGAGAAATGGAAGAAGAACATGACCGCGAAGTGATTTGGGTATGTTTTAGGGGTGAGAAATGGAAGAAGAATGAGAGCGCGAAGGGATTTGGGTAAGTTTTAGGAGTGAGAAATGGATAAAGGGCATGACCGCGAAGTGATTTGGGTAAGTTTTAGGAGTGAGAAATGGAAGATGAACATGACCGCAAAGTGATTTGGGTAAGTTTTAGGGGTGAGAAATGGAAGAAGAATGAGAGCGCAAAGTAATTTGGGTAAGTTTTAGGGGTGAGAAATGGAAGAAGAATGAGAGCGCGAAGTAATTTGGGTAAGTTTTAGGGGTGAGAAATGGAAGAAGAACATGACCGCAAAGTGATTTGGGTAAGTTTTAGGGGTGAAAAATGGAAGAAGAACATAAGCGCGAAGTGATTTGGGTAAGTTTTAGGAGTGAGAAATGGAAGAAGAACATGACCGTGAAGTGCTTTGGGTAAGTTTTAAAGGTGAGAAATGGAAGAAGAACATGACCGTGAAGTGATTTGGGTAAGTTTTAGGGGTGAGAAATGGAAGAAGAATGAGAGCGCGAAGTGATTTAGCTAAGCATTGGAGCAGAAGTGAGTGAACCAAATATGTAGGCGAGCACTTTAATGAGTTAAGTTTGTTATGCGCAGGCGTAAGATCGTAAGGATTTTCGTCTGGACGATTATTTATTGTAAAAGGAAAACAGAATCTAATGGGATACGTAAAGGGTTCGTGGGAGGAGACGATGGAAAAAGGGCAAAAACTAAAGCCTACAATGTATCATGAGTAAAAAAAACGGAACCCGAAAGCTGGAAAATGACTTTCTCGTTGGCATACAAACGGACGAAGACTTTACAGAAGGCTTGCAATGCATGCATAGAATCGCTCGTACACTCATACGAGAGCGGGAACATTTAAAAAAATAATACAGATCGACACAAAACGAAAGTCTTTTTTTGTCTCTCTGAATCAACCCTAATGGGTCCCCAAACATGGGAGCCCAAAAATGGCAGTAAAATGGGGGTAGCAAGGGCGAGAGGACTGCAAATTGGGGAGGCAGAACAATTGCTATGCACAAAATGGCATAAGGAAAGTACTCTGAATAATCACAGAAAACAAAAATGAATTAAATAAATACATTGAAAATAAAGAGTTTTTTCCGGTGTTTAACTCGTTCCTGCAGGTTTACTTTTTATTATTTATTGTACATCTTTTGCCCATTTTTCTAAAAAAAAAATAGCCAGACTTTTTATTTTTTAATTGTATTTTTTCAGTTTTTTTTTGTTTTATTGAATGCCACTTTTAATGGCATTCAATTTAACATTGAAACTGTCTGCAGTTTCTTTTTTATATTTCTTTAGTCATTTGTTCGCCATTTTTCATTGGATACAATTTTTATATTATGAAGAATAGCCTGACTATTCATTTTTAATAGTTATTTTCAGTGTTTTACTGAATGACGCTTATTTTTTTTTTCAATAAACTTTTATTGAGCAGATCAGAAATACCAGAAACCACGACAAGTGTATCACGTATACGGTGATGCTATATTATTACAAAGCTGTGAAAAACATAGGTGAACAATCCCAGGAGGCATACATTAGGAATATTTAACCCTTTAAGTTGCTACTACTAAGTGCCAAGCATGTAGGGGACATTTACCCACCCCGTGCACAATCCCTCACACCGGGTCTCCTCTTCACCAGGGGTGGCTTCCGATCCCTCCCTGGGCTCTTCCGTAGTTTAGCACAAATTCAGCAGTGCTACCTCTGGTACGCAGCTCAATTAGGTGCCAAAAATATTGTTTTCTAACTAAAATATTCGTGGCCAGTATGTCACAGAGACCGTGCCCTGCCACCAAATATGAATGTAAGTGCTCACCTCTGTACAACCCCTAATGCATTGCAGAGGATAGTTTGGAACAGCAGGTGAATAAGCTCTGGGTTAAGATACCATCAGTCTTAAAGGAGCCACAGCACTCAAACCAGTTAGCTTGCTGACCAACCTACAATCTGTCTCTAAACTTGGTTAAAAACAGAGGGCTCGGTTACACACATCTGCAGAAGTATGTTTAAGCTGCACCACCAGCGCCAAGGTGCCCCTGTGAGGTGCAGTCCTAACTCTAATCTCTGAGAGCCCCATTTGGGACATACAATGCAATAGATAAATTGGGAGCCTGAGGTTGCCCTAAACCTCAAGTGCAAGCCATGGGGTGGAAGGGTCAAAGACCTTGCAATACAGCCTAGACCCCACACCCCATGTGCTGGCACAAATTCAAAAGAAACAAAGGAGGGGTGGCAGCCGCTCAGACCATTTTATAACTAACCTGGGAGGTGCATGTTAGCAGGGCAATTAGGATACAAAAGTCTTAAAGGAGCCACAACACTCAAACCAGTTAGCTTGCTGACCAACCTACAACCTATAGAGACAGGCTGCCACCCCTCCTTTGTTTCTTTTGAATTTGTGCCAGCACATGGGGTGTGGGGTCTAGGCTGTATTGCAAGGTCTTTGACCCTTCCACCCTATGGCTTGCACTTGAGGTTTAGGGCAACCTCAGGTAAGCCTGCTCCCAATTTATCTATTGCATTGTATGTCCCAAATGGGGCTCTCAGAGATTAGAGTTAGGACTGCACCTCACAGGGGCACCTTGGCGCTGGTGGTGCAGCTTAAGCATACTTCTGCAGATGTGTGTGACCGAGCCCTCAGTTTTTAACCAAGTTTAGAGACAGATTGTAGGTTGGTCAGCAAGCTAACTGGTTTGAGTGATGTGGCTCCTAATTGCCCTGCTAACATGCACCTCGCAGGTTAGTTATAAAATGGTCTGAGCGGCTGCCACCCCTCCTTGGTTTCTTAAGATACCATCAGGTCAGCACTTTAATATTCACTACCAGTGCTGTGACACAAGAGTAAATATGAAGGTGTTAGCCCAAACCTTGTGCCATGTTTCAACAGGCCAACTGCAAGATAAATCTTCTTCATTTGGTCATATACAGTCATGGCCGTAAATGTTGGCAACCCTGAAGTTTTTCCAGATAATGAAGTATTTCTCACAGAAAAGGATTGCAGTAACACGTTTTGCTATACATATTTATTCCCTTTTTGTGTATTGGAACTAAGCCAAAAAGGGAGGAAAAAAGTAAATTGGACATAATGTGACACCAAACTTCAAAAATGGTCTGGACAAAATTATTGGCACTCTTTTAAAATTGTGGATAAATAAGATTGTTTCAAGCATGTGATGCTCCTTTAAACTCACCTGAGGCAAGTAACCGATGTGGGCAACATAAAAAAACACACCTGACAGCAGATAAAAAGGAGAGAAGTTCACTTACTCTTTGCATTGAGTGTCTGGGTGTGCCACACTAAGCATGAACAAGAGAAAGAGGAGAAGAGAACTGTCTGAGAGGACTTGTGGAAAAATATTAACAAGGTTACAAGTTCATCTCCAGAGATCTAAATTTGCCTTTGTGCACAGTGCACAACATTATCAGAAGGTTTGCAACCCTGTAGCTAATCTCCCTGGGCGTGGATGGAAGACAAAAAATTGATGAAAGGTGTCAACGCAGGATAGTCTGGATAGTAGATAAGCAGCCCCAAACAAGTTCCAAAGATATTCAAGCTGTCCTGCAGGCTCAGGAAGCATCAGTGTCAGAGAACTATCCGTCGACATTTAAATGAAACTCTATGGCACGAGACCCAGGAGGACCCCACTGCTGACAGAGACATAAAAAGCAAGACTACATTTTGCCAAAATGCACATGAGCCTAAATCCTTTTGGGATGAGACCAAGATAGAGCTTTTTGGTAAAGCACATAATTCTACTAAAACGGAATGAGGCCTACAAAGAAAAGAACAAAGTACCTACAGTGAAATATGGTGATGGTTCAATGAGGTTTTGGGGTTGTTTTGCTGCCTTTGGGATTTGAATGTGCAAAAGTCATCATGAAATCAGAGAATTATTAACGTATTTTGGGTCGCACTGTACACTGTTGCGTCCAAGATCTCGGTTCTTACAGCAGGACAATGACCCCAAACATATGTGAAAAGCACCCAGAAATGGATGGCAACCAAGCACTGGAGAGGCCAGCAATTAGTCCAGATCTAAATCCCATAGAACACCTGTGGAGAGATCTTAAAATTGCTGTTAGGAAAAAGTGCCCTTTCGATAAGAGAGACCTGGGGCAGTTTGCAAAGGAAGAGTGGTCCAACATTCCAGCTGAGAGGTGTAAGAAGCTTATTGATCGTTATAGGTAGTGACTGAAGGGTGTGCAACCAAATATTAAGTTAAGGGTATAACTTAATAACTTTGTCCAGCCCATTTTTGGAGTTTTGTGTGACATTATGTAACTTTGCTATTTTTTTCCTCCCTTTTTGGTTAGGTTCCAAAGGGAATAAACATGTGTTTGAGAATTGGATTGACAGAGAAACTATGAGAGCTTATATTAACCCAAAGAAAATTGTTGCTAAAGATCCCAATTCCTTGTCCTCAATATTAAGCCACAGAGGGTTTTTAGCGGTTGCCTTATAAGCTGCAAGCTATGCTACTTAACTTGATTTATAAAAAAGGGAAAGAAGAAGCCCAAACCCACCATTGATTTTAGATGTATAATAGGTTGTCCTAGGAATCCGTAGATGGATATCACCCAAGATACATTTATTAACCCTAGATTGTATGGGAATGTAATGCCGGCATTGGTATTCTCACAGGGAGGACCCTAAGCAAGTATAAAAGTTTACGCAGCCGCAACATTTTTATTGCAGCCAGTATACCCATCCAAGAAATATTCAGATTAGACTATTTAGTCAACAACGCTATTAATGTCACTAACATGGGTGGATAGTTATCTCCATAAAGATCACGATAGTCTCCCGTCATTTGTACACCCACGTTAGGAATAGACTATCATTACTAAGCTTTCATTGGAATTAAAAAAAAATTTAAATGTTGCAAATCGGAGTTGGGCAAGCTGATATTTAAAGTGTAAGATTTTGAAGGGTTGACCTGGAGTCCCAAGCTGCATTCAAATTCACCCAAAGTCTTAAAAAAAATGGAATAGACATTGCCAGGTTGTTGATTAGTAATAAAATATAGGCAAAGAGACTAAACGTTTGGGGTCTACTTGCTACCTACAAACCTTTAACATCTGGACACTGCATTATCCACCGGGGCAAAGGCTTGATGACCAGAGCAAATAGTAAAGGTGATAGAGGGCATTCCTGCCTTGTGCTCCTAGATATAAAAGTATCCGTCTAATGGCCACAATGCTTCGCAAAGTCACTAGGAGCCGCATACAAGGAATCCACCCGTCTGATAAAGGAATCCTGAAACCCCCAAAAAAGAAGGATATAGCATAAAGAAAAAAAACATGAAATGGTATCAAAAGCTTTCCTTTCCTCGAGCGCTAACAAAATGGCCCCGAATTCCACTTGCAACAGCTTTAATTTAACATTAAAACTGCATGTGTGTTTATTTTTTTATATTTTCGAGAAATTTATTTGGCATTTTTTATTAGATACAATTGTTTTATTCTTAGTTGTACTTTTTCAGTTTTCAGTGTTGCATTCAGTTTAACATTTAAACTGCCTGCAGGTTTTTTTTTTATTTTTGGTAATTTTTGGGGCATTTTTTGAATAAATACAATTTTTATCTATCTTTTTTATTTTTTTATTTTTTCAGTTTTCAGTGTTTTACTGAATGCCACTTTTCCAATGTAATGGTAAGGGGTCTCCTTATACCAGTTCATACTTCATTAACTGTACCATCAATGGCCAGGGTGCAGTCGAGCCGGCAGCTCACAGTGTGGGCCAGTGCTGGGCACTGGACTTGTGCTATAGGGCATATAGGCATGTAATATGCAGGGCCAGGGCCTGGCTGGGTGGCCTTTGAGCCAAAGGAATTAAAAGCCTGTGCTTGGTTTGTGGGTTTGGTAATTCTTACAGGGGGGACCCTATGCTTTGCTTGGGTTGAATTTAGAAAATATTTCCCGTCAAAAAATGTTTTTAAAAATACGTGGGATCCCCTCTCTAAGCATTACCAAACATAGGGGCTTGTAAGTCCAGGGCTCAAGGGCCACCCAGAAGGCCCCTGGATCTGAACATTACAAGCTCATATGCCCTACAGTACAAGTTGGGTGCCTCTGGGATGCCCCAGGT